>JAHIAM010000697.1:0-63266 GCA_021605205.1 Aegilops longissima
TCGTGTATCTTTCCTTCGTTGATTTTGAATCTTGTGCTACCTTATGTGTTCGGTGATCTAGCCCTTGTGTGATCGATACTTGTCGGTTTAGTGATTCGCTCGTGTGTTTTCCCTTGTGTTCTTCCGCTCGTTCATCGTCTTTTCCCCGTAGGATTCCCTCCAAACGTGAAAGATCTCCGACTAGGGCTCCGCCCTACATCACCATCGGTCAAGGTACATTTGGTATAAGTTCTTCTCCTCCTCCCACTCATATTTGCTCGAGTTTTGTGATGGATAGGCAAGGCATTTCATCTCCGGTCTTCGACAACAACGACGGCGTGAACAACTACATCACCAAAGCGTCAATGTTTGATCTACAACGACAAACGCAAGGCGCACAATCATGATTGCAAGAGCGCATCGAGAACCTCTTGATGCGGAGCATCCCACGCTCATCCCCATGTACACTCCATCTACTCTCCAAGCCCCAAGGATACATAAGATGAGACCTCGACTATGCGCCATTGGACCTAAGGTGAACTTCGCTCCTTTCCGAATCTTCCCTTTCCGCATGTAAGACATGGATGCTACTTCAGCGCGGACCTTGTGCATACTCGGTACACCCGAGGAGACCATGGAGAGCCCAGGACCAAGGCCAAGCATGCGCGGAAGCATGGAAGAGGAGAAGGAAGAAGAGCCAGATGCTCTGAGCCCGGACATCGAGCTCCAGCCGGACATCCGGCCCTTCCGCAAGCTGGACATCCGGCCCGAGCCGGACATCCGGCGCCCATCACAGCTGCCCGCCAAGACTACAGGCCGGACATCCGGCCCCAGCCCGGACATCGGCCTCCCACGAAGCCCGGATATCCGGCCACTCGCCCGAAATCCGGCGCCCCACCGATTCGGCGAACCAGATCCGCCAGCCGGACATCCGGCCCCTAACCCGGACATCCGGCGTCTCGAAAGCCGGACATCCGCCCGGCGCCGGACATCCGGCCTCCCCCTGCATGCAGATGCATCCGGACTTGTCCTTGTACCTCGCCCCGAGACTATATATACTTCATCCCTTCCTCTTTTTAGGGTTAGCGTTGATTTAGCTCATTAGATAGAGCTTCGCTCATCCATACCGGATCTACTCCACGAGAGACCGCGGCCCCTCTTGGAGGCGATCCACCTTGGATTCAAGACCCCCTTCGGGGAAGACCATCATCAAGACCTCCTCACGGAGAAGAACGGCTACCGTTTGTATCGCCCTTTGTTGACCTTGAATCATGTATCTCCCTTTGTGTTCTTTGATCTAGCATTTGTGTGACCGATTCCTTGTTGGTTGAGTGTTTTCCCTCATTCCTCCCCGTGATTTCCTCGCGTTCTCCCGCTCGTTCTTCGCGATTCCCCGTAGGATCCGCTCCAACGTGAAAGATCGTCCACGTAGGGTTCCGCCCTACATCATCTATGGTATCATGAGCCACGTTGATCACGTTTTGGAGCCCTACCCTCTTTTTCTAGCTTGATTTTGTTGATTTCGTCCTAAATCCGAAAATCCCCACCAAAAATAGCCCCAAATTTTTTTGTGATTTGGTAGTTTTGATGATGTTTTGTTGATTTTGATCCGTGGATTTGCTTGGTTTCAAGTGGATCTAGCATTCCCCAAGTTTCCCCATCTTTCCTCCACGAAATCCATCAAATTTTGCCCCGAAATCATCAATTTCCGCCCCAATTCAAAATTACCGCCCAAGCGAGATTTGGAGTCGTCGGGCGGACATCCAGACCTCAGGCGGACATCCGGCCATCGGCCGGACATCCGCCCCAAGCGGACATCCGGGCCCGGAGCATCAAATCCGCTCGATTCGGACATTCACCCCGGAAATCCGGCCCGACCCCGGATATCCGGCCCCGGCATTCAGTTTTTCCGTTTCACCGTTTTGTCCATAACTAATTCATCCGGAGTCCGATTTTGACGTTCTTTAGCTCGTTTTGAAGCTATTGACATCCCCCTTCACACAAAAATACCACCAACATCATTTGACTCCATCAAATTTTTGAAAATTTGGCAAGTTTGCCTAGGCCTTCAACCATATCACCCGCATAGCCACCACCGACTTCCATAACCTAACCCATTTTGTTCCCCATAGCATTAGTGGTTGCTTGAGTAGTGATTCGAGTCTCCTAAGGTGTTTCAGCTACTTAGGGACGATTGCTTCTTCATCAACCACCACCACCACTTCCACATAGGCGTGCCCACCATACACTTGCCGCCACCCCAACAACCCAATAGTTGTTTGAGCTTGTTTGAGTTGTGGCTTGTGTCTCCTAAGGTGTTTGCTACTTAGGGACGGCAACTTCAACTCCGACACGTGTATAGCCCATCATTCCACTTCCGCATTGCCAAGTGCAAACCACCACCGCATTCCGCTACCACCATTTTGACATTTGGCGTTTGAAATTTTGAGTTCGCGGTTTTCCGTTTCCTAAGGTGTTTGGCTACTTAGGGACGAGTCTCCATCATCTTGGTATATACATCAAGAACACGCTACTCATCATCGCCGGACGGTAACCTCCATATCATCTTGGTATCGTGGTATCCCTCCATTGTATATTCCCTTGCTATTGCATTGTTAACCCCTAGCCTTACTTTTGCGTTACTTGCCTATCGAGACTAGCCATTTGAGTATTGCCGCAGCGTTACTTGTGCACATTAGTGATCATACTTCCCATAGCATATATACCATATCATTGTGGTGCATATATTGGTATCATATCTTGTGTCACAAGTTTGTTCCGCATATACACAATTGCTATCTTGGTTTGTGCATTGTGCTAAGTGGCCATAGAAGAAAAAAAAAATAAAGCTTTTAAGCAAAGAAAGAGAGCAAAGAGCTTGTAAGCAAGTGCCATAGCATCATACCATATTGCATATAAGATTGTCATATCCGATCATCTTGGATCATCTTGAGAGAAACACCGGGAACCATACATACATAGCATACTTGGGATAAAAGTTTATCCATTTTGCATCTTATAGGTTGTGCACAAGTGTCGTACCCGCCTATTGAGCAATCGTTCTAGCGTCTCTCTTGAGTTGTGCAACACGAGCGTTTTCCGTGGATTCCACATTTTGTGCTCATTCCTTGGTTGCACGACCCCATTTATCTATCCGTGTGTGTGTTTCCGTGTGCCATTCTTTGCTATTGGTCCATTTGTTTCACTTGCGAATTTGTGAATCTCTTTCAACATTATTGACTCTTGCTAACATTTTGCATTAAATTTTGTGCCACTATCCTCACGAGCTCCTCCATAAGCTTTACTTGTGTAGGTGTGAGAACCGACAAGATTGGTACCAATAGTGCTATTTCATTGTCCGCATTTGAGTGAACTTGATTCATTGTCAACATCGGTCAAGGTACATTGGTATAAGTTCTTCTCTTTCTCCCACTCATATTTGCTCGAGTCTTGTGATGGATAGGCAAGGCATTTCATCTCGGTCTTCGACAACAACGGCGGCGTGAACAACTACATCACCAAAGCGTCTCTCTTGATCTACAACGACAAGTGCAAGGCACACAATCAAGATTGCGAGGCGATCGAGAACATCTCCATCGACATTCATCACTCCGAAGCAAGGAGAAGGGACTACTTCGACAAGAAGCTTGCCGCACATAAAGAGGAGCAAGATGCAAGGATGGAGGAGATTAGGGCCTTGATCAAGTCTTCTTCCCTTCGTCATCTTCAAGGCGGCGACGTTCAAGCCACAAGTCTTGGGCGCCTTAAGCGATGCAAGCGCAAGTCGTCCACATCTCCATGGAGACCACCATCACATTCGTGATCAACATCGTCATGAAGGGCAAGTCACCTCCAAGCATCATGTGCACGCGACGACGAGCGACGCCAAGGAGCTCAAGCACGACAACGACATCATCATCATGAAGATACTCCACAAGCGCAAATGCACAAGTCCCAACAAGCCCTACTTCACGCCAAGTCGAAGCTTCATAAGCACAAGAGAAGACCGCGAGGCGACCACCACCAAGGCGGCGCTACGGCTACATCAACCACTTGGCATCTTAGCCAAGTGTTCTCAAGGCATCTTCGCCTTTGGACGTCACGGCATCTTCGCCTACTTCCCACGTGCACGCCTACATCGACTTCATCAAGTCCAAGGCTACTAACTTCTGAGCGAGGCAACACTTCCATCTTGAAGCCCCTCAAGGAAGATGGCCGAGCATGGAAACTCCCTTCGGTCATGGAGGCGAGCTACGAGGTGCCACATCATATGGGCCTCCCACACCAAGGCGGTGACAAGGCAGTCGAGCAAGGGCCATCCCTTCGACCACGGCTGACAGCCTTGAACCTCTTCAACAACATAAAGGCAGCGCCCACATTGGACTCATACTCCGAGTCAAGCTACTGCGACCGCGCATGGAGACATTGCACCTACATCTCTCCGGCACCCACATATGTCGAGATGCCCCAATTGCCATGTGAGGAGAGCCACCACCCCATGAGTGACATGGTGACTCCACCATACGTGACATTGAGAGCATTTCATATGAGAGGATGAGTGTGACCACCACTAGCCCCACACATGAGAGCATGCCACACATCCTATGTGAGGTTGGCGCCTTTGAGTGACTCCACCCACCATACAGTGAGAGCATCCTTGAGGGAGTCAAGTGAGCCACAACACTTAGTGAGTGAGGTAGTTGAGGCGGCATGTGAGGCCACTATGATTTCTAACGACTTAACCTCTAATCCTAGTGTGTTTTCTTCTTTGGTGCTAGGTCTCCTACATGACGACATGCCTATCCTCGACGAGTCCATCCCTACATTGAGGCAGCGATGGCCATGGTGGACGATGATGCACCCCACATGGTTCCATCAACATGAAGATGACAACGAATGGATCGTTGACACCTCACCTACAACACATGAGCGACGCTCCAAAGGTAACATAGGTGATGGTGCTTCTCTTGTCCCACTAGTGGACTCTCTTGACTTGATTGCTCCCATGATGTTGACCCACCTATTACCATGCTTCATGCTAGTGAAACTTCTTCATGCCTCGACTCACCTATTTATGATGAATATGATGATGAGCATGTTGAGTTGCCTAGTTGTGATGCCATGCTCCATAGGATATCATGTGAAAATTCCATTGGTCACATCATGTTTGACAATCCATTGAACTTGTCATATGCTATGAGTGAGATCTCCCATATTGCATCATTACAATCTCAACATAGTAACTATGCATGCTCCATTAAAATAAACCCTATTTGCACTTATGGCATAGATGACGAGATGATGGTCGTTGGCTTTTGCTTCTCTTGTGATGATATTGCCATGCTTCCTTTACATGATTTATGCAATTCATCTACTATTCCATGCCATGATCACATTGTTCCAAATATGCATTGTTTTGGATGTTGTCAATATTCTCCATGTGATGTTGCTACTCATGCTCATGAGGAGACCCCCATAGTTTCCTCATACATATTAGGAGATTTTGATTCATCCCATACTTTGCATGATTCACATAATTGCTTGCACCATATGCATTCCATGAACAACAATGCTCTAGACATTTCTCATGATGCATGATGAGGACATCAATACCATTGTTACACCCACAGCCCCTGCTGCTATACATACTGGACCAATTACTAGAGCTCATACCATTGCGCCAATTGAATTATCGGTACTTTCGTTTCTTGGTAATGATTCCAATGTTCATGAGAATATGATGCTGCCTAAATTGGATACATTTGTTTTGCTTACAAATGAAGGGCCTACCATGGACAAGAAAGATGAACCTTGGAGCAAGTTCAAGCATGGAGATGTTGGCATGCGCAAAGGGAACAAACGGAGTTACAAGTGATGATTCAGGACTTTGAAGCCACCCTAATGAGTGCATGAGGCCTTGGACGAAATATACAAGATGCCACTTCATAATATTCGTCCATAGGCTATTCTAGGTGCTGCGTCACCTTATTATTGGGCCAGCCCATGTAATTTCGAAATACTTAAGTATAGGCTGTTTTTAGAGTCCGTATGTGTGGGGAAACAAGAGTTAGGGTTGATTTGGACCCCTCCACCAAGGGCCACGAAATTCCCCCTCTTCCTCCATATATACAGCCCTTAGGGCACCGTTTAGACCTTGGGTTTTGTTTAGATTAAAAGTTCGCCATAGCTGCAACTTGGCGTGCCGTTTGTGTTCAACGACCGGACAAAGGCGTCCACAGAACCCCACCTTGATCAATAAAGCTTTCATCTTATATTCGCAATATCCAGATTGCAATCTCAGTTTCTTGCTTGTTCTTCGTTTGCTCGCAGGAAGCAGGCCCTCGTGGTCGGGTTGATCGTGCTCGGCGTGGTCAATAACCCTCGGAAGTTGGTTTAGCGATTGCTAAGCGCGACGTCTCTCGACGTTCGTAGTCGGATCGTCAAGGTCGACTCCCACGTAAAGCGATAGCCACCATCTCATCGAAACATCCGGACACCTTTGCCTCTATCAAGTGGTATCAGATTTTCAGGTTGCTCGGTGAGATTTTACAGTTTTTCGTAGATTAGATCGAATCTGTCTTCATACCTAAAGTCCACGAAAAAGCCACAAAAAAATAGGGTTAGTTCATCCTATCCGAACCAATCTGAGCCTTTGCATAATCTTTTTAGGGATTTTGCTTTGTTGAATTTGCGGTTGCATTGTCGTGTCAAGTTGCTGGTCTTAGAGTCTAGTCTTTTAGAGTTTGAGTTACGGTCATAAGTTGTCACGCCGCCGCCGCACCATCATCATCGCCTTGCCATCTACCACCATTGCTTATCCGCCACCGCTCTGAATCCATATCCATATACCACCACCGCTACCATATACCACCACCGCTGCCATATATCACCACCATATATCCACCACCAATCCGAGTTCTTCTCATATTAGGTTTGTTTTGAGATCCATCTAGTTTCGATTTGTGTTTTCCTTGCGGAGTAGGTTTGGAAACCACCCTCCGTTTAGGCCCAAAATTTTCAGCGCACTTGTCAAAAAATTTCTGGCTATCCTATTTTTAGGTGTTTCTAAGCGTATTGAGGCGATCGCCGTTATAGAAAGTTTTTTGACCCGTTTCAGTTTTTGGTCGGGCGATCGAAAAAAAAAATTTGGTCGAAAAATTTCGTGCCCATCTGTCGATTTGACCTCGGAAGAGTTTTGAGACACTCGCCATTATAGTGATTTTTCGCAAAAAAAAAAAAAAAGCGCAAAAAAAAAAGCAGCAAAAAAAAAAGCGAAAAAAAATATTCAGTGTGCTTTTCCGTTGTTTCCGTGCAGCGCCGTGATTTTGTTAGTGTTCTAGGCTCGCGTCTCTAGCACGGTCTAGCCTAGGACCAGACAAGATATCGTCGTTGAGCGTTTATTCAACTTTGCATCTCTGAATTGATTATTGCTGACCCTTTTGCTACCATATTATAAGCCTTCCCAGCTCCACATACATCTACATCGTGTGTTTGACTCTCCACAGTAATCGCTCTATCCAAGCTTTGAGAGTTTTGACTACATCGGTTGCCGATCACCGCTTTCTTCTTTGGGTAAGAACTGGTAAGAATTTGAGATTTGCTTGACGGATTTGTGATGTCCACCACACCACCACCACCACTTCCTAGTAGTCTGTCGAATCATATTCTTGTGTGTTTCTATTGCTGCTAACCATGGCAGGATCACAAGCCGGCGTGGTGGCGGGAGAACATGACAAACAAAGCGCTACATGATAAGTTTCAACAAATGATGAGTGGGCAGGTGGACGATGTGCTAAATAGATTTGAAGAGGCCATGGAGAAGATAGATGGCATTGAGAAGGCGTTGAAACAAAGCTCGATAACAAGTTTAATGAATTGCTCGCGTCTACCACCACCACCACCGGCTGCACCTAACGCACCTCTACTACAACAACAAGGACTACCTCCACATCGCGAAACAGCCCTCCGCCGAGCTTCCCGTGTCCCTCTTCACCTGGCCAAGCTCTTTGGTGCTCTTTGTTGATACTACGTGGCTCCTGCTGCTGCGGTGGGGAGGATGATTATGTGAGATTACGAGGATGAGGTTGATCAACATCGAACTACGTGCAACCACCAGCACCACAACCACCAGGTCGTCCACATGCAAATAATGGCAATGTTGGGCTCCCCTTCAGTGCGAGATCATGACCATCTCCCTAACTGAAATTGAATATTCCACCATTTGAGGGTAGATATGTTCTGATATATATCTTACTTGGGAGTTAGAAACTGAACAACGATTTACATGTTTACAATATCACGAGGAGAGGCGTGTTCTGCTGCTGTTTGTGCTTTCACTAGCTTTGCATGTGTTTGGTGGTGCGAACATTGTAGATTATATCCTGTTCCAGCTACTTGGGCTGCTTTGAAAACTGCTATGCGTACTCGTTGGGTTCCACCATATTATCAGCGTGAATTACTTCAAAAATTGCAGCGCTTAAGACAAGGAAAAAATTCGGTGAAGAATATTATCAGGAATTACAAACTGGCTTGATTAGATGTGGTATTGTTGAGGAGAATGAAGCTATGCTTGCACGTTTTCGGGTGGATTAAATAGAGATTCAGACCATTCTAGACTACAAGGATTATAATAATATCACTCGATTATTCCATCTTGCTTGTAAAGCTGAGCGTGAAGTGCAGGATCGGCAGGCGTTGGCGGACTAACTTTTCTGCAGGTCGACCTTCATCATGGACACCACGTGCATCATCTACTTCCACGTTCTACTACACGGCACCTCCGTCGGCTGCCACCTCCAACCGTGATACAAGAAAGCAGGCACAACCACCACTATCGCCAAGAGCACACCTGCTGGGCCTACAGAGCTCTTCTTCTTCCATGGCGTCAACAGGGCACACAAGTGATATTATTTGTCGTCGTTGTAAGGAAGAGGACATTTTTTGAGAGAATGCCAATCTCAGCGTGTGATGATTGCTCACGAGGATGGTGGGTATGAGTCCGCTAGTGACTATGATGAAGAGACTTTGGCTCTTATTACACATGAAGAACACGGTGGAGATGATTACGATCATGAGGCGCAATACATGGCTGCTGAAGATCTTGACAGGTATGAATGTTTAGTTGCTCAACGTGTTTTGAGTGTGCATGTTACACAAGTGAGCAAAATCAGAGGCATAACTTGTTCCATACAAAGGGAGTTGTGAAGGGCGTTCTATTAGCGTCATCATAGATGGAGGAGCTGCAACAACTTGGCTAGCATGGATATGGTGGAGAAGCTTTCTCTCACCACAAGACCACATCCACATCCTTACTACATCCAATGGTTCAACAACAGCGGCAAGGTTAAGGTAACACGTCTTGTTAGTGTGCATTTTAGTATCTCTACATATGCTGATTATGTTGATTGTGATGTGGTACCTATGCAAGCATGTTCCTTATTACTTGGTAGACCATGGCAATTTGATAAAAATTCTGTACACCATGGTAGAAACAATCAGTATACTCTTGTTCACAAGGATAAAAATATTACTTTGCTTCCTATGACTCTGATTCCATTTTGAAAGATGATATTAATAGAGCTAATAAAGCAAAACAGGAGAAAAATAAGAGTGAAAATCAGATTGTGGCAAAAGAATTTGAGCAACAAATGAAGCCTAATAATAAACCATCTAATGTTGCTTCTGAAATTAAACTGAAAAGTGCATGTTTATTTGCCACCAAATCTGATATTGATGAGCTAGATTCTAGCAAATCTGTTTGCTATGCTTTTGTGTGCAAAGAGGCATTATTTTCATTCGAGGGCGTGCCTTCCTCTTTGCCCCTGCTGTCACTAACATTTTGCGGGAGTTTTGGCGTCTTCCCACAAGGCGTGCCACGGGATTACCACCTATTCGAGGATTGAGCATCAAATTGACTTAATTCGGTGCATCGCTACCAACCGCGCACCATACCGTACCAATCCGGAGGAGATGAAGGAGATTATCGTCAAGTCAGGAGCTGCTCGACAAAGGTTATATCGCGAATCTCTTAGTCCTTGTGCTGTTCCTATTATACTAGTGCCTAAAAAGGATGGTGCGTCGGCGTATGTGTGTTGATTGTAGAGGCATTAATAATATTACTATTCGTTATCGTCATCCTATTCCTAGGCTAGATGATATGCTTGATGAATTGAGTGGCTCTACAATATTCTCCAAAGTTGATTTGCGTAGTGGATACCATCAAATTCGTATGAAATTGGGAGATGAATGGAAAACAGCATTTAAAACTAAGTTTGGATTATATGAGTGGTTAGTCATGCCTTTTGGGTTAACTAATGCACCTAGTACTTTCATGAGATTAATGAGCGAAGTTTACGTGCTTTCATTGGACGATTTGTGGTAGTTTACTTTGATGATATACTGATTTATAGCAAATCTTTGGAAGAACATTTGGAACATTTACGTGCTGTTTTTAATGCTCTCGTGATGCACGTTTGTTTGGTAACCTTGGGAAGTGCACCTTTTGCACCGACCGAGTATCTTTTCTTGGCTATGTTGTTACTCCACAGGGAATTGAAGTTGATAAAGCCAAGATTGAAGCTATTGAGAGTTGGCGCAGCCCAAAGCGGTCACACAAGTGAGGAGTTTTCTTGGACTCGCTGGTTTCTATAGGCGTTTTGTGAGAGACTTTAGCACCATTGCTGCACCTCTCAATGAGCTTACAAAGAAGGATGTGCCTTTTGTTTGGGGTACCGCATACGGAAGAAGCCTTCACGGTATTGAAAGATAAGTTGACACATGCTCCTTTACTCCAACTTCGACTTTAATAAGACTTTTGAGCTTGAATGTGATGCTAGTGGAATTGGATTAGGAGGTGTGTTATTACAAGATGGCAAACCTGTTGCATACTTTTCGAAAAATTGAGTGGGCCTAGTCTGAACTATTCTACTTATGACAAAGAATTATATGCTCTTGTTAGGACTTTAGAGACATGGCAACATTATTTATGGCCCAAAGAATTTGTTATACATTCGATCATGAATCTTTGAAACATATTAAAAGTCAAGCTAAACTGAATCGTAGACATGCTAAATGGGTTGAATTCATTGAGACTTTCCCTTATGTCATTAAACACAAGAAGGGTAAAGAAAATGTTATTCTTGATGCTTTGTCTCGTCGATATACTATGCTTTCACAACTTGACTTCAAAATATTTGGTTTGGAGACCATCAAAGATCAATATGTGCATGATGCTGATTTTAAAGATGTAATGCAGAATTGTAAAGAAGGAAGAACATGGAACAAGTTCGTTATTAATGATGGTTTTGTGTTCGTGCTAACAAGCTATGCATTCCTGCTAGCTCTGTTAGTCTTTTGTTGTTGCGAGGCGCATGGAGGAGGATTAATGGGACACTTTGGCGTCAAGAAGGCGGAGGATATACTTGCTACACATTTCTTTTGGCCAAAGATGAGGCGGGATGTTGAGCGTTTTGTTGCTAGCTGCACTACATGTCAAAAAGCTAAGTCACGACTCAATCCTCATGGTTTATATATGCCTTTGCCTATGCCTAGTGTTCCTTGGGAGGATATATCTATGGACTTTGTTTTAGGTTTACCTCGAACAAAGAAGGGAGGATAGCATATTTGTTGTCGTGGATAGATTCTCGAAAATGGCACACTTTATACCATGTCATAAAAGCGATGATCTTTGTTAATGTTGCTGATTTGTTCTTTCGTGAAATTATTCGCTTGCATGGTGTGCCAAATACTATTGTTTCAGATCGTGATACTAAATTTCTTAGCCACTTTTGGAGATGTTTATGGGCTAAGTTGGGGACTAAACTGCTTTTAGTACTACTTGTCACCCCAAACTGATGGACAAACTGAAGTAGTCAATAGAACATTGTCTACTATGCTTAGGGCTGTTTTGAAGAATAATAAGAAAATGTGGGAAGAATGCTTGCCTCATATTGAATTTGCTTATAATCGTTCATTGCATTCTACTACTAAGATGTGCCCTTTTGAAATTGTGTATGGCTTCCTACCTCGTGCACCTATTGATTTGTTGCCTCTTCCATCTTGGAGAAGGTTAATTTTGATGCTAAAGGCGTGCTGAATTGATTTTAAAATGCATGAGATAACTAAGGAAAACATTGAGCGTATGAATGCTAAATATAAACTTCTTTGGAGATAAGGGTAGAAAACATGTTGTCTTTGCACTGGAGATCTTGTTTGGTTACATTTGCGTGAGGATAGGTTTCCTAATTTGCAAATCAAAGCTAATGCCACGTCTTGATGGTCCATTTAAGGTGTTAGAGAAAATAAATGATAATGCATATAAACTTGAGCTGCTGCAAATTTTGGGGTTAGTCCCACTTTTAACATTGCAGATTTGAAGCCTTATTTGGGTGAGGAGGATGAGCTTCCGTCGAGGGCGACTTCATTTCAAGAAGGAAGGATGATGAGGACATCAATACCATTGTTACACCCACAGCCCCTGCTGCTATACATACTGGACCAATTACTAGAGCTCGCGCACGCCAATTGAATTATCAGGTACTTTCGTTTCTTGGTAATGATTCCAATGTTCATGAGAATATGATGCTGCCTAAATTGGATACATTTGTTTTGCTTACAAATGAAGGGCCTACCATGGACAAGAAAGATGAACCTTGGAGCAAGTTCAAGCATGGAGATGTTGGCATGCGCAAGGGGAACAAACGGAGTTACAAGTGATGATTCAGGACTTTGAAGCCACCCTAATGAGTGCATGAGGCCTTGGACGAAATATACAAGATGCCACTTCATAATATTCGTCCATAGGCTATTCTAGGTGCTGCGTCACCTTATTATTGGGCCAGGCCCATGTAATTTCGAAATACTTAAGTATAGGCTGTTTTAGAGTCCGTATGTGTGGGGAAACAAGAGTTAGGGTTGATTTGGACCCCTCCACCAAGGGCCACGAAATTCCCCCTCTTCCTCCATATATACAGCCCTTAGGGCACCGTTTAGACCTTGGGTTTTGTTTAGATTAAAAGTTCGCCATAGCTGCAACTTGGCGTGCCGTTTGTGTTCAACGACCGGACAAAGCGTCACAGAACCCCACCTTGATCAATAAAGCTTTCATCTTATATTCGCAATATCCAGATTGCAATCTCAGTTTCTTGCTTGTTCTTCGTTTGCTCGCAGGAAACAGGCCCTCGTGGTCAGGTTGATCGTGCTCCGGCGTGGTCAATAACCCTCGGTAGTTGGTTTAGCGATTGCTAAGGCGCGACGTCTCGCACGTTCGTAGTCGGATCGTCAAGGTCGACTCCCACAGAAACGATAGCCACCATCTCATCGAAACATCGGGACACCTTTGCCTATATCAATGCATTACACAATTTGAGTCTCCATTATGCTATACATAACAACAAACCTATCATGATGGATGACATGTTTCTATATCACGCATCTCAGTTATTTGAGCATTGGATATTTTGTGCTAACCGACACATGCATGTGCGCATCATGATGGATGATGTGTACATATACCATGCACACACAATTTTTCCTTTGTCTTTGTTTTGTGTAGGTACTCATGTATACTCGTCAACTTCTCAATCCCAAGAGTTGACGAAACGAGCTCTCGAGAGCAAGGATGACTTGGGATCACGTGGACTTTCATTCCCACCATTCCTTTTGCGCAAGGACTACGCGCATCTCTTCTACTTGGCTCTCACACGGCTATGGGCTATTTACCACTTACCACCTTATGCTCATTTTACCGTGTTCACTTTGCATGTATGCTTGCTTCTATGCCTTTACCATGCACTTGTGACCCTTGCTTGCATCTACCCATGATTCACCATTATGCTACTCCTACGTGTATTTGCATGCTTGGTGGAGATCCTAGTAGCTATTGTCATGATTTCTTTGTGCCCCATGCTATTGATGCTTGTTGTGTTGGGAGAGTCATGATGACCCATTGCTATTTAGATATAGCTTGTCGCCAATACATTCATGCTATTGTCCTCATATCTTGCTTTCATGTTTGTGCTATGTCATGTGATTTACTCATGCCCACTGTTTGCACACATGACATCCTTGCCTTGATTCCTTCTAGTACGTTGCATCTTCGCACTACTAGCTTGCTTCACTTGATTGATATGATTGCTTGCTATGTTGAATCACCCATGTTCCACTATTACTTGCTTTGTTGGGTTGATGACATATATGCTCATGCCTCTCACATGATATATCTTGATCATTGTCTCTTGTGTCCATTAGTTGCCTCCCTCCTATCCACTTGTATTGAGTGCAACCATACTATGCTTATTGATCTTGGAGACTTTGACATATTACTTGTGATGCATGCTTATTTGATTGCGCCTATTGCATTTGGTTGTTCTTGCATCATATGCCTCCATACTATGAAATGCTCCCTTGTACTTTCTTATGACGAGCATGATGCATACACTTGTTGGGTATCTTACCACACGAATGATAGGTTTTGCACTTCCGTTAACCTCATTTGTTTTTCCGAGTGTTTGCCATGTTCTTCCATTTTGAAGGATTCACAAGGCGGTGCCGTTATGCGACATATTGGATATGTGAAGACATACATGATGTACGACTCCAACATCTTTGGGAACTTTCTTGAGGTGAACTCCTTCTCTTTGAGCCATCCTCAAATATGCATATTGGATGGGTCACTCTTTCATTGTTGTTTCCTTCTTGTTGTGTACATGTTACATCTATTGTATGGAGGAGCAACATTGGAGATTGGCTCTTTGGACCTTCGCATTGAGGAGCGCTCGCATTTATCGGATGCATCTTTGGAATTCCACTCATGCCACGACATCGAGCATTGGTACACCACCATCTCCATATATCATGCTCGATGGACATATCATTCTCACCACAAATTTGCGTCTTATGCATGGATTGACTCACATTATGATTGCCTTGTTGCATCTTGTATTCCCATGTCATCCATGATATATGAGCTTGTGCACTTCCTTAGCAAATTTGTTGTGATCTTCCTTGATGGCATATTCATACATCATGATCATATTGCCCATCATCAATTGCATGATAACATATACATGTTGCGCATCCATTGCCATATTCATGCTTTTGATGCAACATCCCATTATGAAATCATTTTGCACCGTGGTTGCATTCATCATATTCACAACACATTTGTGTGCACAATGATTGCATTTCCTCCCATGAATGCTTTGCATCTCATTCTAGATCATCTTGATAAGCTTCATACGCTTTGTCACGACCAATCTTGCCGCACGGACTCATTCTTACATGATGGACACTTTGTGTGCGCTAACCATTGTATTTCAGTGTTGCTTGTGTTTGCTCTTTTGCATGTCTATCACTCCGGCGACACCTTGGACTACTTGGATTGCACCATATCTTCAACCGTCCAACTACAAGTCCGTCTCGACAACCGTTTCCATGGTGATGAGGATCACGATCCGAGGTCGGATCTTTCCCAAGGGAGGGAAATGATGCGCAGCATCCGCTCATCACCATGTACACTCCATCTACTCTCCAAGCCCCAAGGATACATAAGATGAGACCTCGACTATGCGCCATTGGACCTAAGGTGAACTCGCTCCTTTCCGAATCTTCCCTTTCCGCATGTAAGACATGGATGCTACTTCAAGCGCGGACCTTGTGCATACTCAGGTACACCCGAGGAGACCATGGAGAGCCCAAGGACCAAGGCCAAGCATGCGCGGAAGCATGGAAGAGGAGAAGGAAGAAGAGCCAGATGCTACAGGCCCCGGACATCCGGCCCCAGCCCGGACATCCGGCCCTTCCCGCAAGCCCGGACATCCGGCCCGAGCCCGGACATCCGGCGCCCATCACAGCTGCCGCAAGACTACAGGGCCCGGACATCCGGCCCCCAGGCCCCGGACATCCGGCCTCCCACGAAGCCCCGGATATCCGGCCACTCGCCCGGAAATCCGGCGCCCCGCACCCGATTCGGCCGAACCAGACCCCGCCAGCCCGGACATCCGGCCCCCTAGCCCGGACATCCGGCGTCTCGGGAAAGCCCGGACATCCGGCCCGACGCCCGGACATCCGGCCTCCCCCTGCTGCGCGATGCATCCGGACTTGTCCTTGTACCCCTCGCCCCGAGACTATATATACTTCATCCCCTTCCTCTTTTTAGGGTTAGCGTTGATTTAGCTCATTAGATAGAGCTTCGCTCATCCATACCGGATCTACTCCACGAGAGAGACCGCGGCCCCTTTTCGGAGACGATCCACCTTGGATTCAAGACCTCCCTTCGCGGAGAAGACCATCATCAAGACCTCCTCACGGAGAAAACGGCTACCGTTTGTATCGTCCTTTGTTGACCTTGAATCATGTATCTCCCTTTGTGTTCTTTGATCTAGCATTTGTGTGACCGATTCCTTGTTGGTAGAGTGTTTTCCCTCGTTCCTCCCCGTGATTTCCTCGCGTTCTCCCGCTCGTTCTACGCGATTCCCCGTAGGATCCGCTCCAACGTGAAAGATCGCCCACGTAGGGTTCCGCCCTACATCACCTCTCCATCGACATTCATCTCTCCGAAGCAAGGAAAAGGGACTACATCGACAACAAGCTTTCTGCACAAAAGGAGGAGCAAGATGCAAGGATGCAGGAGATTCGGGCCTTGATCATGTCATCTTCCACTTCGTCATCTTGAAGACGACGACGTTCAAGCCACAAGTCTTCGGAGCGCCCAAGCGATGCAAGCGCAAGTCCTCCACGTCCACATCTCCATGGCGACCACCATCACGTTCGTGATCCACATCGTCATGAAGGGCAAGTCACCTCCAAGCACCATGTGCACGACAAGGACGAATGACACCTACTACGAGCTCAAGTGCGACATCGACACCATCATCATGAAGATGCTCCACAAGCGCAAGTGCACAAGTCCCAACAAGCCCTACTTCACGCCAAGTCCAAGCTTCAAGAGCACAAAAGAATACCGCGAGACAAGCACCACCACGAGAACGCGATGGATACTACACCAACCACTTCGGCATCTTCGCCAAGTGCTATCAAGGCATCTTCCCCTTTGGACGTACGACATCTTCGCCTACTTCCCGTGAGTGCAACAAGAGCATTTTCGTGGGCTCCACATTTTGGCTCACTTTTGGTTTGCACAATCCTAATTATCTATTTGCGTGTGTGTTTCCGTGTACCCTTACTTGCTTGGTCTACTTGTTGCATTTGCGAATTTGTGAATCTTTTTCAACATCTTTGAGTCAACCTAACAATTGCAATCAATTTTGTGCCACTATCCTAACCAAGCTCCACCATAAGCTTTTACTTGTGTAGGTGTGAGAACCGACAAGGATTGGTACCAATAGTGCTATTTCATTATCCGCATTTGAGTGAACTTGATTCATCATCAACATCGGTCAAAGGTACATTGGTATAAGTTCTTCTCCTTCTACCACTCACATTTTGCCTTGGAATGATGGATGGGCCAAGTACTTCTACCAACCCACTCTTCCTCGAGCAATACGACGACATGTCATCATACGTCACCAAGAGCCACCTCTTTGGTGCACAACGAGCGTTGCACCAAGAGCAACAAGCAATGAGCGACCGCGTCGACAACCTCGCCACCGACTTGCGCCTCTCCGAGAAACGTACAAGAGACTACTTCGATAACAAGTTCGACGCTCACAAGCAAGAGAATGATGCAAGAATGGACGAGATCCGCGCCTTGATGAGGAACCGGCATCATTCCACTTCTTCATCCTCAATACGGAGCCAGTCGAGTCGACACTCCGACGACACCTTCTACGACTCAAGTACACCGTCATCGAACACTCTTCGACGAGCCGCGCGTCAAGACCGTCATGCATCTCGCAACCCGCTACATGACAAGCATTCACAAGAGCAAGTCGATGAACAAGTCCCTCGTCCTCAATAAAACCAAGCCGCTTTTGCCCAAGCTCAAGAACGACAACGACTACGGCGCCAAGAGGAAGAACGAGCGTGCATACACCAAGAAGAACAAGACGCCGAGGCGCAACGTCTTCAACAACCACGAGAAGCGCAAGCTCTTGAGGTGCAACGTGCCCTTCAAGAATCAAGTCGAGTTATCGCCAACCGCAACCGCGAACGGTGCAATCAAGAGGAAGCCCTTCGAGAAGAAATCCAAGAGAGGAACTACCAACCCCATGTGCAACGTCAAGTTCCTCAAGCTCCTCCACAAGCTCGTCAAGCTCCATCTCAACCTCAAGTTCAACAAGAGCAAGTTGATCATGGTCTTCCTCCACACCAAGAGCAACATGAAGATGATTACCCTCCACGTCAAGGACATCATCATCACCATCGCTAACAACACAATGAAGAGCAACGCTATGGAAAGCTAAAATTCACCATGCCCAAGTTCAATGGAAGCAATGAACCCGAAGAGTACCTCTCATGGGCATTGAAGGTTGACAAAATCTTTCGGTTGCACAATTACGATGAAGAGAAGAAGATTGCTATGGCATCACTTGAGTTTCAAGACTATGTGCTCATATGGTGGGAACAAATCCTTGAGCGCCGCCGAGCAAGAGGTGAACCTCCAATCACCACTTGGACTCAAATGAAGGATGTCATGCGAGCACGTTTTGTGCCCACCTACTACAACCGTGATCTCTTCAAGAAACTCCAACTCCTCAAGCAAGGAACAAAGAGTGTTGAAGAATACTACAAGGAAATGGAGATAGCCATGATTCGAGCCAAATGTGAAGGAAGATGATGAGCAAACAATGGCACGTTTCTTGAATGGACTCAATCATCCCATCAAGAAGATCGCCGACTTCCAACCCTACTCCAACCTCATTGAGCTCGTGCATCAAGCTACAAAGGCAGAATGTCAAGTGCAAGATGACTTCAAGTACGCCAAGTACTCATCCAAGACCTACGGCTTCTCCAACAACAAAGCTTCAACAACTACTCCAACATCTACTTCAACCAAGCGTTTTCCA
Source organism: Aegilops longissima (assembly GCA_021605205.1). Classification (NCBI taxonomy): domain Eukaryota; kingdom Viridiplantae; phylum Streptophyta; class Magnoliopsida; order Poales; family Poaceae; genus Aegilops; species Aegilops longissima. The sequence continues at coordinate 18,945 of JAHIAM010000697.1, forward strand.
AGAAATGACGACAAGTCAAGTTACAAGAAAACTTCGGCAAGTTCAAGTCGTCTTCCTCCTACTACAAGCAACATCAAGCCGCGTGCTTCATCATCTACTCCAAACGATGAGACCGTCAAGACAAGCTCCTTCAAGTGTTTCACTTGCGGCGGCCGAGGCCACAAGTCCTTTGAGTGCACAAACAAGCGCACCATGATCTTCAACGACGACGGCACATATGACTCCATGAGTGAAGGAGAAATGGAAGCCCTTGAGCAAGTGGCCGTGCACCGACAAGTGAACAACGAAGACGAAGATGACCAAGTCTTTTGTGATGAAGATTCAAGTCCCGCTCTTGTTGTCTCCAAGGTCTTGACTCTTCAACATCAACAAGAAGAAGACCAACGATGCCACATCTTCCACACAAAGGCCGGCATCAACGGAAGGTCCGTCAAGGTCATCATCGATGGAGGTAGTTGTCACAACTTAGCAAGTGAAGAACTATGCTCCAAGCTTCAATTGGTCAAGAGGAAGCACCCGCACCCCTACAAGGTTCAATGGCTAAGTGACTCCGGCACTATCCGAATTGAGCATACGGTCCAAGTCTCCTTCAAAATTGGTGCATATGAGGACATTTTGGAGTGTGATGTGGTCCCAATGACCGTTTGCCACCTCATTCTTGGTCGACCATGGCAATTCGACCGTGGTGTCACCCACAATGGACGTACCAATCACTATAGCTTCAAGATGAAAGGGAAGGAGTATGTGCTACGACCTATGTTTCCTAGTCAAGTGATAGCCGACAAGCAAGCCACCCATCATGGAGAGAAGAGTGAGAAAGTGATCCACCAAAAAGTGAGTGAGAGCCACAAGCCAAACTTGGCGCCTCTTAGCCTAGAGAAAAACCTCATCCTATTTGCCACCAAAAGTGAGATGAGAGAAGTGTGTGAGAACCCATCGAGTGTGATGCACTTTGTCCTTGTGTGCAAGGATGGAGAGCCAACAACTAACACCTCCCATGAGCTACCTTTAGTGTTTCAATCTCTTTTGCAGGAATTCCAAGATGTTGTCCCTGATGAGCTACCTCCGGGTTTACCTCCTCTTCGAGGCATTGAGCATCGAATCGACCTCATCCCCGGAGCGCCTCTACTAAACAAAGCTCCATACCGAGTCAATCCCGAAGAAACCAAGAAGATTCAACGGCAAGTACAACAACTCGTCGACAACGGTCATGTACGTGAAAGCTTAAGACCTTGTGTCGTTCCCGTTATACTTGTGCCTAAGCCCGATGGAGGTTTCCGCTTGTGTTCCGATTGTAAACCTATAAATGCTATTACCGTTTGCTATAGGCATCCCATTCCTCGCTTAGATGATATGCTTGATGAACTTAGTGGAGGCAACTTTTTCTCAAAAATTGATCTTAAAAGTGGCTATTATCAAATCCGCATACAAGAGGGTGATGAATGGAAAACTGCTTTCAAAACCAAATTTGGTTTATATGAGTGGTTAGTGATGCCTATGGGTCTATCGGAGGCTCCCGGTACTTTCGTGTATCTTATGCATCATGTGCTTCGCCCTTATATTGGAATCTTTGTTGTGGGTTACTTCGACGATATTCTTGTGTTTAGCAAAACCATGAAAGAACATCTTGATCATGTCAGGGCTGTTTTGCAAACCCTTCGCAAGGAAAGTCTTTATGCAAACATGAAAAAATGCACATTTGGTGTTGACAAAGTGGTTTTCTTGGGTTTTTTAGTATCCTCAAAGGGTGTCCATTTTGATGATTCTAAAATTGAAGCAATTAAAACTTGGCCCCAACTCACCAATTTGCAACAAGTGCGTTGCTTTCTTGGTCTTGCGGGTTTTTATCGTCACTTTGTGAAAGATTTTAGCACAATTGCCGTTCCTTTGCATGCTTTGAGTAAGAAGAATACTCCTTTTGTTTGGGGAACTTTGCAATCCACCACTTTTGATGATGATGAGGACATCAATACCATTGTTACACCCACAGCCCCTACTGCTACATATACTGGACCAATTACTAGAGCTCGCGCACGCCAATTAAATTATCAGGTACTTTCGTTTCTTGGTAATGATTCTAATGTTCATGAGAATATGATGTTGCCTAAATTGGATACATTTGTTTTGCTTACAAATGAAGGCCCTAGCTTGGAGAAGGATGGACATTGGAGCAAGAACAAGCATGGAGATAATGCCATGCAAAGGGAACAAACGGAGTTACAAGTGATGATTTCAGGACTTTGAAGCCACCATAATGGATGCATGAAGCCTTGGACGAAATATACAAGATGCTACTTCATAAATGTCGTCCCGAGGCTATTCTAGGTGCTCGTCACCTTATTAGTGGGCCAGGCCCTTGTAATTTCGAAATACACAAGTATAGGCTATTTTTAGAGTCCGTATGTGTGGGGAAACAAGAGATAGGGTTGATTTGGACCCCTCCACCAAGGGCCACGAAATTCCCCCTCTTCCTCCATATATACAGCCCTTAGGGCACCGTTTAGACCTTGGGTTTTGTTTAGATTAAAGTTCGCCATAGCTGCAACTTGGCGTAATTCGTTTGTGTTCAACGACCGGACAAAGGCGTCCACAGAACCCCACCTTGATCAATAAAGCTTTCATCTTATATTCGCAATATCCAGATTGCAATCTCAGTTTCTTGCTTGTTCTTCGTTTGCTCGCGAGGAAGCAGACCCTCGTGGTCGAGTTGATCGTGCTCGGCGTGGTCAATAACCTCTCGGAGTTGGTTTAGCGATTGCTAAGGCGTGACGTCCTCGCACGTTCGTAGTCGGATCGTCAAAGTCAACTTCCTCCAAAGCGAAAACCAACATCTCATCGAAAGATGGGACACCTTAGCCTCTATCAAGTGGTATCAGATTTCCAGGTTGCTCGGTGAGATTTTACAGTTTTCCTTAGTTTAGTCGAGTCTGTTCTTCATACCTATAGTTCACGAAAAAGCCACAAAAAAAAATTAGGGTTAGTTCATCATATCCGAACCAATCTGAGCCTTTGCATAATCTTTTTAGGGTTTTGCTTTGTTGAATTTGCGGTTGCATCATCGTGTCTAGTTGCTGGTCTTAGCGTCTAGTCTTTTAGAGTTTGAGTTACGGTCATAAGTTGTCACGCCGCCACCGCACCATCATCATCGCCTGCCACCTACCATCACTGCTCGAATCCGTATCCATATACCACCACCAATCCGTGTCCATATACCACCACCGATCCATATCCATATACTACCACCGCTACCACCACCACCTGCCATATACCACCACCATATATCCACCACCAATCCGAGTTCCTTGCATATTAGGTTTGTTTTCGAGATCCATCTAGTTTCGATTCGTGTTTCCTTGCGGAGTAGGTTTGGAAAAAAAAAGTCTGAAACCACCTCCGTTTAGGCCCAAAATTTCCGAAACGCACTTGTCGAAAAAATTTTCGGCTATCCTATTTTAGGTGTTTCTAAGTGTATTGAGACGATCGCCGTTATAGAAAGTTTTTTGACCCGTTTCAGTTTTTGGTGCAGGCAATGAAAAAATAAATAAATTTTGGTCGAAAAAATTTCGTGCCCATCTGTCGGTTTGACACAGGAAGAGTTTTGAGACACTCGCCATTATAGTGATTTTTCACAAAAAAAAAAAGCAGCGCATAAAAAAAAAGGCAGCAAAAAAAAAGCAAAAAGAAAAAATAATTCAGTGTGCTTTTCCCTTGTTTACGTGCAGCGCCGTGATTTTGTTAGTGTTCTAGGCTCGCGTCTCTAGCACGGTCTAGCCTAGGACCAACCACATCTATCGTCGTTGAGCGTTTATTCAACTTTGCATCTCTGAATTGATTATTGCTGACCCTTTTGCTACCATATTATAAGCCTTCATAGCTCCACATACATCTACATCGTGCGTTTGACTCTCCACAGTAATCGCTCTATCCAAGCTTTGAGAGTTTTGACTACATCGGTTGCCGATCACCTTTCTGCTTTGGGTAAGAACTGGTAAGAATTTGAGATTTGCTTGACGGATTTGTGATATCCACCACACCACCACCACCACTTCCTATTAGTCTGTCGAATCATATTCTTGTGTGTTTCTATTCCTGCTAACCATGGCAGGATCACAAGCCGACGTGACTGACTGGGAGAACATGACAAACAAAGCGCTACATGATAAGTTTCAATAAATGATGAGTGGGCAGGTGGAAGATGTGCTAAATAGATTTGAAGAGGCCATGGAGAAGATAGATGGCATTGAGAAGGCGTTCGAAACAAAGCTCGATAACAAGTTTAATGAATTGCTCACGCGTCTACCACCACCACCACCGGCGGCACGTAACGCACCTTTACAACAACAACAACGACTACCTCCACATCGCGAAACAGCCCTCCGCCGAGCTTCCCGTGTCCCTCTTCACTCTTTACCCTAGCCAAGCTCTTTGGTGCTGCTTTGTTGATATACGTGGCTCCTGCTGCTGCGGTGGGGAGGTTGATTATGTGAGAGATTACGAGGATGAGGTTGATCAACATCGAACTACGTGTAACCACCAGCACCACAACCACCGGTCGTCCACATGCAAATAATGGCAATGTTGGACTACCCTTCAGTCTGAGATCATGACCATCTCCCTAAACTGAAATTGAATATTCCACCATTTGAGGGTAGATATGTTCTGATATATATCTTACTTGGGAGTTAGAAACTGAACAACGATTTACATGTTTACAATATCACGAGGAGAGGCGTGTTCCTGCTGCTGTTTGTGCTTTCACTAGCTTTGCATGTGTTTGGTGGTATGAACATTGTAGATTATATCTGTTCCAGCTACTTGGGCTGCTTTGAAAACTGCTATGCGTACTCGTTGGGTTCCACCATATTATCAACGTGAATTACTTCAAAAATTGCAGCGCTTAAGACAAGGAAAAATTCGGTGAAGAATATTATCGGGAATTACAAACTGGCTTGATTAGATGTGGTATTGTTGAGGAGAATGAAGCTATGCTTGCACGTTTTCGGGTGGATTAAATAGAGAGATTCAGACCATTCTAGACTACAAGGATTATAATAATATCACTCGATTATTCCATCTTGCTTGTAAAGCTGAGCGTGAAGTCAGGATCGGCGAGGCCTTGGCGCGGACTAACTTTTCTGCAGGTCGACCTTCCTCATGGACACCACGTGCATCATCTACTTCCACACGTTCTACTACACGGCACCTCCGTGGCTGCCACCTCCAACCGTGATACAAGAAAGCAGGCACAACCACCACTATCGCCAAGAGCACACCTGCTTTGGGCCTACAGAGCTCTTCTTCTTCCATGGCGTCAACAGGGCACACAAGTGATATTATTTGTCGTCGTTGTAAGGGAAGAGGACATTTTCGAGAGAATGCCAATCTCAGCGTGTGATGATTGCTCACGAGGATGGTGGGTATGAGTCCGCTAGTGACTATGATGAAGAGACTTTGGCTCTTATTACACATGAAGAACACGGTGGAGATGATTACGATCATGAGGCGCAATACATGGCTCTTGAAGATCTTGACGGTATGAATGTTTAGTTGCTCAACGTGTTTTGAGTGTGCAGGTTACACAAGCTGAGCAAAATCAGAGGCATAACTTGTTCCATACAAAGGGAGTTGTGAAGGGCGTTCTATTAGCGTCATCATAGATGGAGGAGCTGCAACAACTTGGCTAGCATGGATATGGTGGAGAAGCTTTCTCTCACCACAAGACCACATCCACATCCTTACTACATCCAATGGTTCAACAACAGCGGCAAGGTTAAGGTAACACGTCTTTGTTCGTGTGTATTTTAGTATCTCTACATATGCTGATTATGTTGATTGTGATGTGGTACCTATGCAAGCATGTTCCTTATTACTTGGTAGACCATGGCAATTTGATAAAATTCTGTACACCATGGTAGAAACAATCAGTATACTCTTGTTCACAAGGATAAAAATATTACTTTGCTTCCTATGACTCTGATTCCATTTTGAAAGATGATATTAATAGAGCTAATAAAGCAAAACAGGAGAAAAATAAGAGTGAAAATCAGATTGTGGCAAAAGAATTTGAGCAACAAATGAAGCCTAATAATAAACCATCTAATGTTGCTTCTGAAATTAAACTGAAAAGTGCATGTTTATTTGCCACCAAATCTGATATTGATGAGCTAGATTCTAGCAAATCTGTTTGCTATGCTTTTGTGTGCAAAGAGGCATTATTTTCATTCGAGGGCGTGCCTTCCTCTTGCCCCCTGCTGTCACTAACATTTTGCGGGGAGTTCACGACGTCTTCCCACTAGACATGCCACCGGGATACCACCTATTCGAGGATTGAGCATCAAATTGACTTAATTCCGGTGCATCGCTACCAAACGCGCACCATACCGTACCAATCCGGAGGAGGCGAAGGAGATTATCGTCAAGTACAGGAGCTGCTCGACAAAGGTTATATCTGCGAATCTCTTAGTCCTTGTGCTGTTCCTATTATACTAGTGCCTAAAAAGGATGGTACGTCGCGTATGTGTGTTGATTGTAGAGGCATTAATAATATTACTATTCATTATCGTCATCCTATTCCTAGGCTAGATGATATGCTTGATGAATTGAGTGGCTCTACAATATTCTCCAAAGTTGATTTGCGTAGTGGATACCATCAAATTCGTATGAAATTGGGAGATGAATGGAAAACAGCATTTAAAACTAAGTTTGGATTATATGAGTGGTTAGTCATGCCTTTTGGGTTAACTAATGCACCTAGTACTTTCATGAGATTAATGAGCGAAGTTTTACGTGCTTTCATTGGACGATTTGTGGTAGTTTACTTTGATGATATACTGATTTATAGCAAATCTTTGGAAGAACATTTGGAACATTTACGTGCTGTTTTTAATGCTCTCGTGATGCACGTTTGTTTGGTAACCTTGGGAAGTGCACCTTTTGCACCGACCGAGTATCTTTTCTTGGCTATGTTGTTACTCCACAGGAATTGAAGTTGATAAAGCCAAGATTGAAGCTATTGAGAGTTGGCCGCAGCCCAAAGCGGTCACACAAGTGAGGAGTTTTCTTGGACTCACTGGTTTCTATAGGCGTTTGTGAGAGACTTTAGCACCATTGCTGCACCTCTCAATGAGCTTACAAAGAAGGATGTGCCTTTTGTTTTGGGTACCGCATGGGAAGAAGCCTTCACGATATTGAAAGATAAGTTGACACATGCTCCTTTACTCCAACTTCGACTTTAATAAGACTTTTGAGCTTGAATGTGATGCTAGTGGAATTGGATTAGGAGGTGTGTTATTACAAGATGGCAAACCTGTTGCATACTTTTACGAAAAATTGAGTGGGCCTAGTCTGAACTATTCTACTTATGACAAAGAATTATATGCTCTTGTTAGGACTTTAGAGACATGGCAACATTATTTATGGCCCAAAGAATTTGTTATACATTCTGATCATGAATCTTTGAAACATATTAAAAGTCAAGCTAAACTGAATCGTAGACATGCTAAATGGGTTGAATTCATTGAGACTTTCCCTTATGTCATTAAACACAAGAAGGGTAAAGAAAATGTTATTCTTGATGCTTTGTCTCGTCGATATACTATGCTTTCACAACTTGACTTCAAAATATTTGGTTTGGAGACCATCAAAGATCAATATGTGCATGATGCTGATTTTAAAGATGTAATGCAGAATTGTAAAGAAGGAAGAACATGGAACAAGTTCGTTATTAATGATGGTTTTGTGTTCCGTGCTAACAAGCTATGCATTCCTGCTAGCTCTGTTAGTCTTTTGTTGTTGCAGGAGGCGCATGGAGGAGGATTAATGGGACACTTTGGCGTCAAGAAGGCGGAGGACATACTTGCTACACATTTCTTTTGGCCAAAGATGAGGCGGGATGTTGAGCGTTTTGTTGCTCGCTGCACTACATGTCAAAAAGCTAAGTCACGACTCAATCCTCATGGTTTATATATGCCTTTGCCTGTGCCTAGTGTTCCTTGGGAGGATATATCTATGGATTTTGTTTTAGGTTTACCTCGAACAAAGAAGGGAGGATAGCATATTTGTTGTCGTGGATAGATTCTCGAAAATGGCACACTTTATACCATGTCATAAAAGCGATGATGCTGTTAATGTTGCTGATTTGTTCTTTCGTGAAATTATTCGCTTGCATGGTGTGCCAAATACTATTGTTTCAGATCGTGATACTAAATTTCTTAGCCACTTTTGGAGATGTTTATGGGCTAAGTTGGGGACTAAACTGCTTTTTAGTACTACTTGTCACCCCCAAACTTTATCTACTATGCTTAGGGCTGTTTTGAAGAATAATAAGAAAATGTGGGAAGAATGCTTGCCTCATATTGAATTTGCTTATAATCGTTCATTGCATTCTACTACTAAGATGTGCCCTTTTGAAATTGTGTATGGCTTCCTACCTCGTGCACCTATTGATTTGTTGCCTCTTCCATCTTCGGAGAAGGTTAATTTTGATGCTAAAGAACGTGCTGAATTGATTTTAAAAATGCATGAGTTAACTAAGGAAAACATTGAGCGTATGAATGCTAAATATAAACATGCTTTGAGTAAGAAGAATACTCCTTTTGTTTGGGGAACTTTGCAATCCACCACTTTTGATGATGATGAGGACATCAATACCATTGTTACACCCACAGCCCCTACTGCTACATATCTTGGACCAATTACTAGAGCTCGCGACGCATCAATTAAATTATCGGTACTTTCGTTTCTTGGTAATGATTCTAATGTTCATGAGAATATGATGCTGCCTAAATTGGATACATTTGTTTTGCTTACAAATGAAGGCCCTAGCTTGGAGAAGGATGGACATTGGAGTGAGAACAAGCATGGAGATAATGCCATGCGCAAGGAGAACAAACGGAGTTACAAGTGATGATTCAGGACTTTGAAGCCACCCTAATGAGTGCATGAGGCCTTGGACGAAATATACAAGATGCCACTTCATAATATTCGTCCATAGGCTATTCTAGGTGCTGCGTCACCTTATTATTGGGCCAGGCCCATGTAATTTCGAAATACTTAAGTATAGGCTGTTTTAGAGTCCGTATGTGTGGGGAAACAAGAGTTAGGGTTGATTTGGACCCCTCCACCAAGGGCCACGAAATTCCCCCTCTTCCTCCATATATACAGCCCTTAGGGCACCGTTTAGACCTTGGGTTTTGTTTAGATTAAAAGTTCGCCATAGCTGCAACCGCGTGCCGTTTGTGTTCAACGACCGGACAAAGCGTCACAGAACCCCACCTTGATCAATAAAGCTTTCATCTTATATTCGCAATATCCAGATTGCAATCTCAGTTTCTTGCTTGTTCTTCGTTTGCTCGCAGGAAGCAGGCCCTCGTGGTCAGAGTTGATCGTGCTCGGCGTGGTCAATAACCCTCGGAAGTTGGTTTAGCGATTGCTAAAGCGCGACGTCTCGACGTTAAGTAGTCGGATCGTCAAGGTCGACTCCCACAGAAACGATAGCCACCATCTCATCGAAACATCGGGACACCTTTGCCTCTATCAAGTGGTATCAGATTTTCAGGTTGCTCGGTGAGATTTTACAGTTTTCCGTAGTTTAGATCGAGTCTGTTCTTCATACCTATAGTCCACGAAAAAGCCACAAAAAAAATTAGGGTTAGTTCATCATATCCGAACCAATCTGAGCCTTTGCATAATCTTTTTAGGGTTTGCTTTGTTGAATTTGCGGTTGCATCGTCGTGTCAAGTTGCTGGTCTTAGAGTCTAGTCTTTTAGAGTTTCGAGTTCTGGTCATAAGTTGTCACGCCGCCGCCGCACCATCATCGCCTTGCCATCTTCCACCATTGCTTATCCGCCACCGCTCTGAATCCATATCCATATACCACCACCGCTGCCATATATCCACCACCATATATCCACCACCAATCCGAGTTCCTTGCATATTAGGGTTGTTTTGAGATCCATCTAGTTTCGATTCGTGTTTCCTTGCGGAGTAGGTTTGGAAAAAAAAAAAAAAGTCCGAAACCACCCTCCGTTTAGGCCCAAAATTTTTCAGCGCACTTGTCGAAAAAATTTTCGGCTATCCTGTTTTAAGTGTTTCTAAGTGTATTGAGGCGATCGCCGTTATAGAAAGTTTTTTGACCCGTTTCAGTTTTTGGGTCGGCGCGTCGAAAAAAAAAAAAAATTTTGGTCGAAAAATTTCGTGCCCATCTGTCGGTTTGACTCGGAAGAGTTTTGAGACACTCGCCATTATAGTGATTTTTCGCAAAAAAAAAAAAAAAAAAAGCGCAAAAAAAAAAAAAAAAAAAAAAAAAAAAAAAAATTTTTTTTCTAGAGTGTGCTTTTCCGTTGTTTCGTGCAGCGCCGTGATTTTGTTAGTGTTCTAGGCTCGCGTCTCTAGCACGGTCTAGCCTAGGACCAGACCTGATCGTCGTTGGCGTTTATTCAACTTTGCATCTCTGAATTGATTATTGCTAACCTTTTTGCTACCATATTATAAGCCTTCCCAGCTCCTCATACATCTACATCGTGCGTTTGACTCTCCACAGTAATCGCTCTATCAAGCTTTGAGAGTTTTGACTACATCGGTTGCCGATCACCGCTTTCTTCTTTGGGTAGGCTGGTAAGAATTTGAGATTTGCTTGACGGTTTGTGATTGTCCACCACACCACCACCACCACTTCCTAGTAGTCTGTCGAATCATATTCTTGTGTGTTTCTATTGCTGCTAACCATGGCAGGATCACAAGCCGGCGTGACTGATTGGGAGAACATGACAAACAAAGCGCTACATGATAAGTTTCAACAAATGATGAGTGGGCAGGTGGAAGATGTGCTAAATAGATTTGAAGAGGCCATGGAGAAGATAGATGGCATTGAGAAGGCGTTGAAACAAAGCTCGATAACAAGTTTAATGAATTGCTCGTGCGTCTACCACCACCACCACCGGCTGCACCTAACGCACCTCTACTACAACAACAAGGACTACCTCCACATGTGAAACAGCCCTCCGCCGAGCTTCCGTGTCCCTCTTCAGCTGGCCAAGCTGCTGGTGCTCTTTGTTGATATACGTGGCTCCTGCTGCTGCGGTGGGGAGGATGATTATGTGAGAGCTTACGAGGATGAGGTTGATCAACATCGAACTACGTGCAACCACCAGCACCACAACCACCAGGTCGTCCACATGCAAATAATGGCAATGTTGGGCTCCCCTTCAGTGCGAGATCATGACCATCTCCTAAACTGAAATTGAATATTCCACCATTTGAGGGTAGATATGTTCTGATATATATCTTACTTGGGAGTTAGAAACTGAACAACGATTTACATGTTTACAATATCACGAGGAGAGGCGTGTTCTGCTGCTGTTTGTGCTTTCACTAGCTTTGCATGTGTTTGGTGGTCGAACATTGTAGATTATATCCTGTTCCAGCTACTTGGGCTGCTTTGAAAACTGCTATGCGTACTCGTTGGGTTCCACCATATTATCAGCGTGAATTACTTCAAAAATTGCAGCGCTTAAGACAAGGAAAAAATTCGGTGAAGAATATTATCAGGAATTACAAACTGGCTTGATTAGATGTGGTATTGTTGAGGAGAATGAAGCTATGCTTGCACGTTTTCGGGTGGATTAAATAGAGATTCAAACCATTCTAGACTACAAGGATTATAATAATATCACTCGATTATTCCATCTTGCTTGTAAAGCTGAGCGTGAAGTGCAGGATCGGCGAGGCCTTGGCGCGGACTAACTTTTCTGCAGGTCGACCTTCATCATGGACACCACGTGCATCATCTACTTCCACACGTTCTACTACACGGCACCTCCGTCGGCTGCCACCTCCAACCGTGATACAAGAAAGCAGGCACAACCACCACTATCGCCAAGAGCACACTGCTGGGCCTACAAAGCTCTTCTTCTTCCATGGCGTCAACAGGGCACACAAGTGATATTATTTGTCGTCGTTGTAAGGGAAGAGGACATTTTTGAGAGAATGCCAATCTCAGCGTGTGATGATTGCTCTTGAGGATGGTGGGTATGAGTCCGCTAGTGACTATGATGAAGAGACTTTGGCTCTTATTACACATGAAGAACACGGTGGAGATGATTACGATCTTGAGGCGCAATACATGGCTGCTGAAGATCTTGACAGGTATGAATGTTTAGTTGCTCAACGTGTTTTGAGTGTGCAGGTTACACAAGCTGAGCAAAATCAGAGGCATAACTTGTTCCATACAAAGGGAGTTGTGAAGGAGCGTTCTATTAGCGTCATCATAGATGGAGGAGCTGCAACAACTTGGCTAGCATGGATATGGTGGAGCTTTCTCTCACCACAAGACCACATCCACATCCTTACTACATCCAATGGTTCAACAACAGCGGCAAGGTTAAGGTAACACGTCTTTGTTAGTGTGCATTTTAGTATCTCTACATATGCTGATTATGTTGATTGTGATGTGGTACCTATGCAAGCATGTTCCTTATTACTTGGTAGACCATGGCAATTTGATAAAAATTCTGTACACCATGGTAGAAACAATCAGTATACTCTTGTTCACAAGGATAAAAATATTACTTTGCTTCCTATGACTCTGATTCCATTTTGAAAGATGATATTAATAGAGCTAATAAAGCAAAACAGGAGAAAAATAAGAGTGAAAATCAGATTGTGGCAAAAGAATTTGAGCAACAAATGAAGCCTAATAATAAACCATCTAATGTTGCTTCTGAAATTAAACTGAAAAGTGCATGTTTATTTGCCACCAAATCTGATATTGATGAGCTAGATTCTAGCAAATCTGTTTGCTATGCTTTTGTGTGCAAAGAGGCATTATTTTCATTCGAGGGCGTGCCTTCCTCTTTGCCCCTGTTGTCACTAACATTTTGCAGAGTTGTTGACGTCTTCCCACAAGGCGTGCACGGGATTACCACCTATTCGAGGATTGAGCATCAAATTGACTTAATTCGGTGCATCGCTACCAACCGTGCACCATACCGTACCAATCCGGAGGAGGCGAAGGAGATTATCGTCAAATACAGGAGCTGCTCGACAAAGGTTATATCGCGAATCTCTTAGTCCTTGTGCTGTTCCTATTATACTAGTGCCTAAAAAGGATGGTGCGTCGGCGTATGTGTGTTGATTGTAGAGGCATTAATAATATTACTATTCGTTATCGTCATCCTATTCCTAGGCTAGATGATATGCTTGATGAATTAAGTGGCTCTACAATATTCTCCAAAGTTGATTTGCGTAGTGGATACCATCAAATTCGTATGAAATTGGGAGATGAATGGAAAACAGCATTTAAAACTAAGTTTGGATTATATGAGTGGTTAGTCATGCCTTTTGGGTTAACTAATGCACCTAGTACTTTCATGAGATTAATGAGCGAAGTTTTACGTGCTTTCATTGGACGATTTGTGGTAGTTTACTTTGATGATATACTGATTTATAGCAAATCTTTGGAAGAACATTTGGAACATTTACGTGTTGTTTTTAATGCTCTCGTGATGCACGTTTGTTTGGTAACCTTGGGAAGTGCACCTTTTGCACCGACCGAGTATCTTTTCTTGGCTATGTTGTTACTCCACAGGAATTGAAGTTGATAAAGCCAAGATTGAAGCTATTGAGAGTTGGCGCAGCCCAAAGCGGTCACACAAGTGAGGAGTTTTCTTGGACTCGCTGGTTTCTATAGGCGTTTTGTGAGAGACTTTAGCACCATTGCTGCACCTCTCAATGAGCTTACAAAGAAGGATGTGCCTTTTGTTTGGGGTACCATACGGGAAGAAGCCTTCACGGTATTGAAAGATAAGTTGACACATGCTCCTTTACTCCAACTTCGACTTTAATAAGACTTTTGAGCTTGAATGTGATGCTAGTGGAATTGGATTAGGAGGTGTGTTATTACAAGATGGCAAACCTGTTGCATACTTTTACGAAAAATTGAGTGGGCCTAGTCTGAACTATTCTACTTATGACAAAGAATTATATGCTCTTGTTAGGACTTTAGAGACATGGCAACATTATTTATGGCCCAAAGAATTTGTTATACATTCGATCATGAATCTTTGAAACATATTAAAAGTCAAGCTAAACTGAATCGTAGACATGCTAAATGGGTTGAATTCATTGAGACTTTCCTTATGTCATTAAACACAAGAAGGGTAAAGAAAATGTTATTCTTGATGCTTTGTCTCGTCGCTATACTATGCTTTCACAACTTGACTTCAAAATATTTGGTTTGGAGACCATCAAAGATCAATATGTGCATGATGCTGATTTTAAAGATGTAATGCAGAATTGTAAAGAAGGAAGAACATGGAACAAGTTCGTTATTAATGATGGTTTTGTGTTCGTGCTAACAAGCTATGCATTCCTGCTAGCTCTGTTAGTCTTTTGTTGTTGCAGGAGGCGCATGGAGGAGGATTAATGGGACACTTTGGCGTCAAGAAGGCGGAGGATATACTTGCTACACATTTCTTTTGGCCAAAGATGAGGCGGGATGTTGAGCGTTTTGTTGCTCGCTGCACTACATGTCAAAAAGCTAAGTCACGACTCAATCCTCATGGTTTATATATGCCTTTGCCTGTGCCTAGTGTTCCTTGGGAGGATATATCTATGGACTTTGTTTTAGGTTTACCTCGAACAAAGAAGGGAGGATAGCATATTTGTTGTCGTGGATAGATTCTCGAAAATGGCACACTTTATACCATGTCATAAAAGCGATGATCTTTGTTAATGTTGCTGATTTGTTCTTTCGTGAAATTATTCGCTTGCATGGTGTGCCAAATACTATTGTTTCAGATCGTGATACTAAATTTCTTAGCCACTTTTGGAGATGTTTATGGGCTAAGTTGGGGACTAAACTGCTTTTAGTACTACTTGTCACCCCCAAACTGATGGACAAACTGAAGTAGTCAATAGAACATTGTCTACTATGCTTAGGGCTGTTTTGAAGAATAATAAGAAAATGTGGGAAGAATGCTTGCCTCATATTGAATTTGCTTATAATCGTTCATTGCATTCTACTACTAAGATGTGCCCTTTTGAAATTGTGTATGGCTTCCTACCTCGTGCACCTATTGATTTGTTGCCTCTTCCATCTTGGAGAAGGTTAATTTTGATGCTAAAGAACGTGCTGAATTGATTTTAAAATGCATGAGATAACTAAGGAAAACATTGAGCGTATGAATGCTAAATATAAACTTCTGGAGATAAGGGTAGAAAACATGTTGTCTTTGCACTGGAGATCTTGTTTGGTTACATTTGCGTAAGGATAGGTTTCCTAATTTGCATAAATCAAAGCTAATGCCACGTCTTGATGGTCCATTTAAGGTGTTAGAAAATAAATGATAATGCATATAAACTTGAGCTGCTGCAGATTTTGGGGTTAGTCCACTTTTAACATTGCAGATTTGAAGCCTTATTTGGGTGAGGAATATGAGCTTCCGTCGAGGGCGACTTCATTTCAAGAAGGGAGGATGATGAGGACATCAATACCATTGTTACACCCACAGCCCCTCTTGCTACATATCTTGGACCAATTACTAGAGCTCGCGCGTCAATTAAATTATCGGTACTTTCGTTTCTTGGTAATGATTCTAATGTTCATGAGAATATGATGCTGCCTAAATTGGATACATTTGTTTTGCTTACAAATGAAGGCCCTAGCTTGGAGAAGGATGGACATTGGAGCAAGAACAAGCATGGAGATAATGCCATGCATAAGGAGAACAAACGGAGTTACAAGTGATGATTCAGGACTTTGAAGCCACCCTAATGAGTGCATGAGGCCTTGGACGAAATATACAAGATGCCACTTCATAATATTCGTCCATAGGCTATTCTAGGTGCTCGTCACCTTATTATTGGGCCAGGCCCATGTAATTTCGAAATACTTAAGTATAGGCTGTTTTAGAGTCCGTATGTGTGGGGAAACAAGAGTTAGGGTTGATTTGGACCCCTCCACCAAGGGCCACGAAATTCCCCCTCTTCCTCCATATATACAGCCCTTAGGGCACCGTTTAGACCTTGGGTTTTGTTTAGATTAAAAGTTCGCCATAGCTGCAACTTCGGCGTGCCGTTTGTGTTCAACGACCGGACAAAGCGTCCACAGAACCCCACCTTGATCAATAAAGCTTTCATCTTATATTCGCAATATCCAGATTGCAATCTCAGTTTCTTGCTTGTTCTTCGTTTGCTCGCGTGGAAGCAGACCCTCGTGGTCGAGTTGATCGTGCTCGGCGTGGTCAATAACCTCTCGGAGTTGGTTTAGCGATTGCTAAGCGCGCTTAGCGTCCTCGCACGTTGACCACGAGGGCCTGCTTCCCGCGAGTAGTCGGATCGTCAAAGTCGACTTCCTCCCAGCGAAAACCACATCTCATCGAAGGCGGGACACCTTTGCCTCTATCAAGTGGTATCCCTAAGGGCTCATTCTTATACCTAAATATGGAGGAAGAGGGGGGAATTTGTGGCCCTTGGTGGAGGGGTCCAAATCAACCCTAACTCTTGTTTCCCACACATACGGACTCTAAAAACAGACTATACTTAAGTAGTTTTTCGAAATTACATGGGCCTGCCCACTAATAAGGTGACGGAAGAGACCTAGAATAGCCTCTTGTTTCCCACATACGGACGACATTTATGAAGTAGCTGCCTTGTATATTTCTGTCCAAGGCTTCATACACCCATTATGGTGGCTTCAAAGTCCTGAAATCATCACTTGTAACTCCGTTTGTTCCCCTGGCGCATGGCATTATCTCCATGCTTGTTCTTGCTCCAATGTCCATCCTTCTCCAAGCTAGGGCCTTCATTTGTAAGCAAAACAAATGTATCCAATTTAGGCAGCATCATATTCTCATGAACATTAGAATCATTACCAAGAAACGAAAGTACCGATAATTTAATTGGCGCATGCGAGCTCTAGTAATTGGTCCAAGATATGTAGCAGGGGCTGTGGGGTAATAATGGTATTGATGTCCTCATCAGGTCCGGTGAGGTGGTGGAGTCGCGTGGGCGTAGAGCAGGCTCGGGGTGCTATATATAGCCGGCCCGAGTCGGTTGCCGTGAACGGATAAGTCCGCGAAGTTGATTACGACGGCTGGCTGTGGCTGGACGGTCGGCTTAGGAGCTTGAGCATCGCCTAGGTGGAGTAGTGGTGCCATTTTAGGTCCAGCTCAGCACGGGAGGGAGGTTTACGGCTTGCCCTCGACGGAACGGCCGCGACGCCCGTCGGGCGGCAGAGAGCGCGCTCGCACGTGCCAAGCCACGGCGACAAAGGCCGCATCGTGCAGACCGGCAAGGAGGTGGCTACGGAGCCACCAGACGCTTAAGGCGGCGCCGAACGGCGTTGCGCCGCAGTTTTGCCCCTCGCCCGTTCACGGTGTTTCGCCGCCGCCAAAGCACGCCAACAAGAAGCGGGCTGTGGCGCCACCGACGCCGGAAGGCGCTAAGCGCGCATGTGGAGCTCCGGACAAGCAGGCCAGGCTGCGAGCATCGAGCCAAACGCGCACAGTGGGCATGTGATCAAGTTCTGCCGGAGAAACGACATCGAACTTTCTGAATTTACTGAATATGAACAAAACAAAGGCATGCGGTGTTCGACAAAATGATTCGGTATCCAGGGATTTTTCCTTGAGCTGATTTTTGGTGGAGTGGTCTCTCATTGCAACTAGAGGTTGCCTGAATATTTGTGGAATTTTTGGAGAGGTGCAGATATGAATTTCACCAAATTTGGCAAATCTGGTCCAAACTTGCAGTGAGTGAAATTTGAAATATCTGAAAAGAAGAAGAGTGGATCAAGATGGTTCTGGGTTGTGGATACCAAGGACTATCCAGCGGTGTGGAGTTGAGGTCAAAAATCAAAAGCATTAGGGTACTTGCTTTGCAAATCACCTAGGCTCAAAAGAAAAGACAGAATTATTTTGGGAGGAGAAATAATTGGAATAAAATCCAAAAATGGATTTTATTAGTTTGGACAGAATGTTTGAGTTGTACCAAAGTGGAAGGAAAGATTTTTGGGAAGGTTTTACCATGTGGTGCATGGAAGAATCATGAATGGTTTCAAATATGGGAGAGGATGAAAAACTCCTAGAGTTTCCCTTTGAAAGAAAATACTCCAAAGATTTTTTTTTCTTGAAATTTTGAGAAGAGGGCAATCAGAAGAAAATTTAAAACCAAACACTAGAGTTGAAGGAGATGCAAAAAATAAAATATTTGCTAAAGGGAAAAAGCTTTGAGAGAGATTTTTGGAAGGGTTTTGGAGACTGATGTAGGGTGGAACCCTATAGCGTCGATCTTTCACGTTTGGAGGGATCCCATGGGAGAAATACGAAGAAAACGGGGAAGAATGGGGAGAAATCACAAGGGGAAACACTCAAGAACAAGTCCAATCACACATCCACTAGACAATCAAACACACAAGATCACAAGGTACATGAACAACAAAGGGAAAGATACAAGGTAGAGTTCATCTCCGTGAGGAGGTCTTGAAGGGGTCCGCCCAAGAGGGGTCTTGATGATATATCATGAAGATCTTCTCCTAGATGGAGGTCTTGGCCTCCAATGGAGTAGGGGTCTCTCTCAAGAGTAGAGGTAGGAGCAAAGCTCACCTAAGAATGAGCTATCATATTTGCTAACCCTAGAAAGGAAGTGGAGGTGGTCTATTTATAGTCTAAGCCACGAAGGGGTAAGTGGGAGAGGGATACAAGGCCAAAGGCCCTGCTGCTGCTGCACAGCAAGGCGGTAGTACAGAGGCTCATGGCCGGTAGTACCGCTTGAGCGGTAGTACCGCTTGAGGGCGGTAGTACCGCTGCTCGAGCGCCACAGGTTCTCTTCCTCCTTCTCTTCCATGCTTCCCTCATGGACGGTGTAGTCGTTCCTTGGCGCTTGCACTCCTCCTCGACATCGGTGAAGCTCGACAATGCTTATGCATGCACACGGGAGAAGTGTCAAGTAGTATACCATCCTCGAAGGGGTCAAGTGAACACGTAAAGGAGAAGATTCACCTTTATGTATGAGAAGTAGAGGTTGCACATGTCACTTGCCAAACGGACTCTTGACATGGTGATGATCGAGGATGCTCCGCATCATCCCTCCCTTGGGAAAGATCCGACCTCGGATCAAGACCAAATCACCATGGGAAAGAGATAGCGTCGCCGTGTTGAAGTGGATGATCACCAAGTACTTGTCATCTTGAAGCTCGAAATGGGCACTCTCCAATGTCACACCGCCTTGTGATTCCTTCAAAAGGAGCAAATGGAACAAACACTTGAAAAACAAATGTGGTTAGCGTTAGTGCAAAACCAAGCATTCAAGAGGTGATTCACCAAACAAGTGTCGTCATCAAGCATAACATAGGGTGTGACAAAGGATTGTGACATGGCATGTAAGCATATGAATTGATCAAAATCAAGGTCATCATGGAAACAAACATGTAAACATGAGGTAGTGATGCAAATATGTGTGACAAGAGAATAAGCATTTACCTCAAGATCATAGCAATCATGTATAAAGCGCTCGACAAATGGTCGATGGTAGGCATAGGAAGTATTCACAACACCAAATAAAATGAAGTGTCTAAACACATGGGTCAAGTGCAAGACAATCCAAGCATAATGTGCATAGGGTGTAGTGAACATATTGTGGCACTCAACACAATAGAAAGAGCAATTGTTCATCATGTGTGAGGCAATCAAGTCAAGCATGTAGCAATCAATGTGACTTGGCATATGGGAAGGAATGACATTGTTGCAACCAAACATGTGATAGGAGAAAGTAATCCAAGAATTGGATGCAACACACAAGGTATATATGTCATGAAGCATGGAAATGTGGCAATCATGGGTGAAAGCAATATCTCGCACATGCGTGCAAATGGTGCAAGCAACACATGAAGTATGATCCACAATATCCAAGCTCAAGAAGGATGTCACCTTGAAGGCGTGTCCTTGTGCATTCTTCACAATGCCGAAGTGGAAGCAAATACGGTGTAGAAGCGAGTCGTGGTAGAATGTATGAGGCTCGCTCTCAAGAGCTCGAATGATCAACTCACGTGAAGTGGAAGTCGACACAAAGTCCAAGTATCCTACACATGCACACAACAAAACAAAGAACGTATGCACATGGTAGATAAACACATCATCCATCATGATGGTTCTCATCTTTTGCACAAAACGATTAGAAGGACAAGTGCATGAGTAATATGATGCAACAATGGCAATATTCATGGCACTGGGTATATGGTGCAAAGAAGTAAGACAAGCATGCTTCACAAGAATTATGTCAAAATCTCCAAATATATGCGAGAATGCTATGGGGGCAATCTCATGAGCAAGAAGAGAATCATTGTTGCACTCAATACTTGGCAAATCATCTAGCATGAGGGAGGCAACACATAGAGATATATGACAAGAAGCAATATGAATCATGTGCAAAGCATATAGATGGTTGTCATCAACCGCATGAAATGGTGATGCAACATAAGCAAGCATAGTAATCAAGTCGTGCAAACTAGTGGAGCGAAGATGCAACACACTAGAAGAAATCATGTCAATCATGTCATGTAAACAAATAATAGGCATAGGGAATGCACATGACATATCGCAAGCACGAACACAAAGCAAGATCATAGTGTCATCATAGGCATGGGGCACAAAGCAATCATGGCAATACCAAACAATATCTCCACCACGCTTGCAAATACACATACATGTACTAGAATCAATCATCATGTGTAATGCAAAGCATGGGTCACAAATGCATGGCAAAGGCATAGGAATGGGCATATCATGCAAAGTGAACATGGCAAGATGGGCAAAGGATATATAATGGACAACTACCCATAACCATGTGAGGGCCATGTAGAAGAAATGCCAAGTGTTTGCGCAAGTGAGCGGTGGGAAAGGCAATCCATGGGATCCCAAATCATCGTTGTTTCTAGAGCTTGTTTTGTCAACTCGTGAGGATTGCGAGGTCGACAAGTATTCATGGGTACCTACACAAAAGAGACACAAACGAAAGAAATTGTGTGTGTGGTAAATGTACACATCATCCATCATGATGTGTATGTGCGTGTGTGAGTTAGCACAAGATAAGCATCGCTCAAAGAAATTTGATGCATGGTATAAGAACATGTCATCCATCATGAAAGAATAGTTATTGTATATGACACGATGGGGACACAAATTGAGAATGCAAGTATATGGCACATCAAAAGCATGTTTCTTCATGGGGAGCATATGGTGCACACAAGTATGGGAATCATACAATGAATAGGATGGATCAAATTCTCCTAACATGTATGAGGAAACTATGGGGGCCTCCTCATAAGCAATAGCGGACATATCATTTGGAGAAAATGGACAACATCCAAAACAATGCATATCCGAAGCTAGGTGGGCATGGCATGGCATATGAGATAAATGATGCAAAGGAGCATATCAATATCATCACAAGAAAAACAAATGCCAATAACCATGGGCTTGTCATCTATGCCATATGTGCAAATTGGGTTTATTTTAGTGGCATATGCATAGTCACTATGGAGAGATTGCAAATAAGACATATGGTTGATCTCATGCATAGTATATGACAAGTCAAGCGGATTAGCAAACATGATGTGACCTAAAGAATTGTCACAAGAAATCCTATGTAACATAGCATCACAACTAATAGACTCCACATGAGAATCATCATATTCATCATAAATGGGCAAATCATCACATGGGGAAATCATACTAGAATGAAGCATGTCAATAGGGTGATCAACATCATGCAAGAAATCAATGTCAAGAATGTCCACAAGTGGGACTAGAGCATCACCGTCACCTATGTTACCTTTGTCATTCCACTCAAGTGGTGTAGGTGAGGTGGGAAAGACCAAATGGTGGTCATCTTCATCTTGATGGAACCATGTGGGGGGTGCATCATAGTCCACCATGGCCATCGTCTTGTCTAAAGGGAGGACGAAGTCGTCGAGGATTGGCGCGTCATCATAAATGGGACCTAGCACCAAATGAGAAGACACAATAGAGGTAGAGGTCAAGTCGTTAGTGTTGAAAGTGGCCTCACATGACCTATCAACTATCTCACTCTCTCTATGTGGTGGTTCACTCACTCCCTCAAAATAGGTGCACTCAAACTCTCGTATGGTGGAGTCACTCATCTCACTCAAGTGGTGGTTGTGGCTCTCCTCACATGAGAATTGGGGCAACTCGTCATATATGGGGCTAGTGGTGACGTCACTCTCACTCTCAATATGGTGGCACAAGTCACTCAAGTCATCATACGTCGCCGTGGTCGAAGTGAAATACTCAACCATCTCATCGCTGCCGCCATGGATGAAGGCCAAGATGGCACATCATCACTCTCGCCTCCAAAGATGGAAGCATCATCCTTGCTTGCCACCTTGTCCCTTGCCTCCAAAGCTTGGTCCTTGAAGGTCTCCGTAGTCGTACTTGTCTCCGCAACATCTTGAAAAAGAGTCAAGGTAGACTCGGCATCATCAATGCCACAAAGAGGGATGGCGTGAAGTTGCACTTGGGAGCATCGTCTTGGAGCTTGTCGGGCTTGGACATCGTGGTGGTACTAGCCTCATGCTTGTCGAGAGCTTGGTCACCATGAAGTGTGCTTGGGGTGGAGAAGCCTTGGCCTTCATGAATTCTTGTTCCGCCTTGAGAGCACCAATGTAGTAGTCGTCGATGGACTTGAAGTTCTCGAGGAAGATGGTCTTGGAGATGTCATTGTGCAATCCCATCATGAAGTGGAACTTCATTGACATGGGGTCGCCCACGCCGCTCGTCGAAGGCAATCTTCATCTCCTTGAAGTACGCGTCGATGGACTTGGATCCTTGGATGGTGTTCTCCAATTGGCGTCGAAGTTGTTCCGTGTAGGTTGGAGGCACGAACTCTCGCCGCAAAGCTCTCTTCATCTTGGGCCAACTCATCTCGTAGCACCAAGGTGTGTGAAGCCACCATGTCGAGGCGTAGTCGTGGAAGTTTCTTGTGGCGCACTTCACTTGATCTTCGGAGGAACTTGATGTAGCTTGAGGTAGTCGTCCATCAAACGCTCCCACTCGAGGTACTCCTCGGGTTCTTGAGTCCCATAGAAAGGAATCTCGTGGTCGATGTCGAGGTCGTAGTAGCTCGTGGAAGTCGCGGACTTGAGCTTGGGAGCTTCTCTGAGCGTAGTCTTGGGGTGCTTGTTGGCGAAGATGCCGAATATCCGGCGAAGATGCCTTGAAGTCGCTTGGCGAAGATGCCAAGGAGATGGTGAAGTCGTTGAGCGGTTGTTGATGTTGAGCTCTTGACCTTCACGTTCTTGTTGATGATGGTGTCGATGCCAATGTGATGTTGCGGAGATGGTCGCTCGGAAGGATGTGCTCTTGAGCGCCTTCTCAAGATGAGGAAGATCGCTTGTAGGACTTGATGAGGATTTGATCTCCTCCATTTTAGCTTGCATCTTGGCGTCATAGTTGTTTTCCATGGCATCGAACTCGTCGTTGTTGTTGTAGACCGAAGATGAAATGCCTTGCCTATCCATCACAAGACTCGAGTAGAGGTGAGTAGGAAATGAGATAAACAATACCAAGTTACCTTTTCCCAAAGTTGAGGATGTATCCCGCTTCACTAAATGTGAGATGAAAGAATAGTGGAATTGGTACGGACTTGTTCACTCACACCTATCAAGTAAAGCTTATGGTAGAGCTCGGTGAGGATAGTGGCACAAAATTTGATGCAAAATGTTAGCAAGAGTCAATAATGTTGAAAGAGATTCACAAATTGCAAGCGAAACAAGTAGACCAATAGCAATATGTGGCACACGAAACACACACACGGATAGATAAATGGGGCCGTGCAACCAAGGAATGAGCTCAAAATGTGGAATCCACCAAAATGCTCGTGTTGCACAACTCAAGAGAGACGCTAGCACGATTGCTCAATAGGCGGATCGACACTTGTGCACAACCTATAAGATGCAAAATGGATAAACTTTCTATCCCAAGTATGCTATGTATGTATGGTTCGGTGTTTCTCTCACAATGATCCAAGATGATCAAGTATGATACCATATGATATATTTGGATGCTATGGCTATTGCTTACAAGCTCTTTGCTATTTCTCTTTTGCTTAAAAGCTTATTCTCTTTTTTTTGTATGTATGGCCACTTTTGCACAATGCACAAACCAAGATAGCTATTGTGTATATGGAATGATATTGTGACACAATGGATGATATGATGATACCAAGATGATATGGTATGTATGCAATGGATGGTGTAGATCACTAATGTGCACAAGTAACGTTGTCGGCAATACTCAAATGGCTAGTCTCGATAGGCAAGTAACGCAAAATGGGCTAGGGTTATCAATGCAATTTGCAAGGGGAATATACAATGGTGTCGTCGAGGTTACCGTCCTTTTGCGATGATGAGTGGCGGTGTTCTTGATGTAGATACCAAGATGATGGAGGCTCGTCCCTAAGTAGTCAAACACCTTAGGAAACGGAAAACCGCGAACTCAAAATCTCAAATGACAAATGTCAAATGGTGGTAGCGGAATGTGGTGGTGGTTTGCACTTGGCAATGCGGAAGTGGAATGATGGGCTATACACGTGTCGGAGTTGAAGTTGCCATCCCTAAGTAGCCGAAACACCTTAGGAGACATAAGCCACAACTCAAACAAGCTCAAACAACTATTGGGTTAAGTTGGGTTCTCGGAAGTGTATGGTGGGCAAGGTTATGTGGAAGTGGTGGTGGTGGTTGATGAAGAAGCAATCGTCCCTAAGTAGCCGAAACACCTTAGGAGACTCGAATCACTACTCAATCAACCACTAATGCTATGGGGAACAAAATTGGTTAGGTTGCGGAAGTCGGTGGTGGTTATGCGGACGATGTGGCGGAAGCCCTAGGCAAAGATGCCAAAGTTCACAAAATTTGATGGAGTCAAATGGTGATGGTAGTATTTTTATGGGAAGGGGGATGTCAATAGCTTCAAAACGAGCTAAAGAACGTCAAAATCGGACTTCGGATGAATTAGTTATGGGCAAAACGGTGAAACTCGGAAAGCTGAAACTGGGTAGGGCGGTAGTACCGCTCGGGAGGGCGGTAGTACCGCTAGAAGCGGTAGTACCGCTTGGAACGGGCGGTAGTACCGCTCGTGTCGGGTTTTTTTCGCAAAATCTGGCTCTGGGAGGCGGTAGTGCCGCTTGAAGGGCGGTAGTACCGCTTGAGGTGCTAAGCGGTAGTACCGCTTGGAAGGGCGGTAGTACCGCTCGTGGTCGGATTTTTCGCAAATCCGGATAGGGGCGCGATTTTGGGGCGGAAATGGATGATTTCGGGTCAAAATTGAGAGATTTCGTGGATGGAAAGTGGGAAACTTGGGGAAATGCTAGATCCACTCGAAACCAAGCAAATCCATGGATCAAAATCAACAAAACATCATCAAAACTAACAAATCACAAAAAATTTGGGGCTATTTTTGGTGGGGATTTTCGGATTTAGGACTAAATCAACAAAATCAAGCTAGAAAAAGAGGGTAGGGGCTCCAAAAACGTGATCAACCTAAGCTCTGATCCATAGATGATGTAGGGTGGAACCCTATAGCGTCGATCTTTCACGTTTGGAGGGATCCCACGGGAGAAATACGAAGAACACGGGGAAGAACGGGGAGAAATCACAAGGGGAAACACTCAAGAACAAGTCCAATCACACATCCACTAGACAATCAAACACACAAGATCACAAGGTACATGAACAACAAAGGGAAAGATACAAGGTAGAGTTCATCTCCGTGAGGAGGTCTTGAAGGGGTCCGCCCAAGAGGGGGTCTTGATGATATATCCCGCAGGATCTTCTCCTAGATGGAGGTCTTGGCCTCCAATGGAGTAGGGGTCTCTCTCTCTCAAGAGTAGAGGTAGGAGCAAAGCTCACCTAAGAATGAGCTATCATATTTGCTAACCCTAGAAAGGAAGTGGAGGTGGTCTATTTATAGTCTAAGCCACGAAGGGGTAAGTGGGAGAGGGATACAAGGCCAAAGGCCCGCGGCTGCGCACAGGCAGGGCGGTAGTACAGGGCTCATGGCCGGTAGTACCGCTTGAGCGGTAGTACCGCTTGGAGGGGCGGTAGTACCGCTTGGAGGGGCGGTAGTACCGCTCGTTCTGGAGCAGCCAGGTTCTCTTCCTCCTTCTCTTCCATGCTTCCCTCGCGGACGGTGTAGTCGTTCCTTGGCGCTTGCACTCCTCCTCGACATCAGTGAAGCTCCGACAATACTTATGCATGCACACGGGAGAAGTGTCAAGTAGTATACCATCCTCGAAGGGGTCAAGTGAACACGTGTAAAGGAGAAGATTCACCTTTATGTATGAGAAGTAGAGGTTGCACGTGTCACTTGCCAAACGGACTCTTGACATGGTGATGACCGTAGGATGCTCCGCATCAGAGACCTCCTTCAAATCCAACAAAATTTTGAAGAAAACCAAAGGAAAAATTTTGGAGTGTCACAAGAAAGGAGGTGGAGGAGGTCTATTTATAGTCTAGTGGACGAAGGGGTAAGTGAGGGGGCGAAAGGGTACACGGGCCTCGGCCCAAGTCATGCACGCAGGCAAGGGCCGGATGATCCGGAAGGGGGTCCGGATGATCCGGGCATCGTCCGGATGATCCGGGACCTCGTCCGGATGATCCAGGACCTCGTCCGGATGATCCGGCTTCGCCGAGAAGATTCTGCAAGGTTCGGCCGTCGCGGTGTATGGATTACCCGGATGATCCGGGGGTCGGCCCGGATGATCCGGCTGAGCCCGGATGATCCGGACGGTGGTCGGGATGTCCGGCCTGGTTCCTGTAGCCGCTCCATCTTCTTCTTCTCCTTTCTTCCGTCTTCTCTTCCACGCTTCCCTCACGGATGGTGTAGACGTACACTTGCGCTCACACTCCTCCTTGACATCCGTGATGTTCTGACAATACCTATGCATGCACACGGAAGGAGTGTCAAGTAGTATACCATCCTCGAGAGGGTCAAGTGAGCACGTGTGAAGGAGATGATTCACCTTTGTGTATGTGAAGTAGATGTCGCACGTGTCACTTGCCAAATGGTCTTGACATGGTGATGTCCGTAGGATGCTCCGCATCATCCCCTCCCCCTTGGGAAAGATCTGACCTCGGATCAAAATCAAAATCACCATGGGAAAGAGATGGCGTCGCCGTGTAGAAGTGGTCGGTCACCAAGTTCTCGTCATCTTGAAGCTTGAAATGGGCACTCTCCAA
Organism: Aegilops longissima; assembly: GCA_021605205.1. NCBI lineage: Eukaryota > Viridiplantae > Streptophyta > Magnoliopsida > Poales > Poaceae > Aegilops > Aegilops longissima. The sequence goes on from JAHIAM010000697.1 coordinate 46,195, forward strand.
TGTGGCACCGTCTCGTGATTCCTTCAAAAGGGGCAAGGAGAACAAACACTTGGAAAAACAAATGCGGTTAGCGTTAATGCAAAACCAAGCATTCAAGAGGTGATTCACCCAACAAGTGTTGTCATCAAACATAGCATATGGTGTGACAAAGGATTGTGACATGGCATGTAAGCACAGAAATTGAGCACAAAGAAGGACATCATGGAAACAAGCATGTAAATGTGAGGTAGTGATGCAAATATGTGTAACAAGAGAAGAAGCATCACTCTCACGGTCATAGCGATCATGCATAAAGAGCTCGACAAATGGTCGATGGTAGGCATAGGAATCATTCACAACACCAAATAAAATGAAGTGTCTAAACACATTGGTCAAGTGCAAGACAATCCAAGCATAACGTGCATAGGGTGCAGTGAAGATAGTATGGCACTCAACACAATAGAAAGAGCAATTGTTCATCATGTGTGAGGCAATCAAGTCAATCACGTGACAAGCAATGGGACATGGTATATGTGAAGAAGTGACATTGTTGCAACCAAACATATGATAGGAGCAAGTAATCCAAGAATTGGATGCAACACACAAGGCATATATATCATGATGCATGGAAATGTTGAAATGGCAAGCAAGATCTCTAACATGTGCGCAATCAAGTAGTACAAGATGAACAAGTCTCATGGGGAAAGCAACATAAGTAGTATGATCCATAATATCCATGCTCATGGTTTGGGGGTTCTCGAAAGAGAAGGATATCACCTTGAAAGCATGTCCTTGTGCGTCCTTCACAATGCCAAAGCACAAGCAAGTGCGATGTAGAAGCGTCGTGATCGAAGGTGGTTCGCTCTCAAGAGCTCGAATGGTCAACTCATGGGAAGTGGAAGTCGACACAAAGTCCAAGTATCCTACACAACAAAGACACAAACGAAAGAAATTGTGTGTGTGTTGTAAATGTACACATCATCCATCATGATGTGTATGTGCACGTGTGAGTTAGCACAAGATAAGCATCGCTCAAAGAAATTTGATGCATGGTATAAGAACATGTCATCCATCATGAAAGAATAGTTATTGTGTATCACACGATGGGGATGGAAATTTAGCATAAAAGTATATGGCACATCAATAGCATGTTTATTCATGGGGAGCATATGGTGCACATAAGTATTGGGATCATGCAATGGATAGGATGAATCAAAATCTCCTAACATGTATGAGGAAACTATGGGGGTCTCCTCATGAGAAATATTTGAAACATCATATGGAGAAAATGGACAACATCTAAAACAGTGCATATCCGAAGCTGGGTGGTCATGGCATGGCATATGAGATAAATGATGCAAAGGAAGCATATCAATATCATCATAAGAAAAACAAATGCCAATAACCATGGTCTTGTCATCTATGCCATAAGTGCAAATTGGGTTCATCTTGATGGCATATGCATAGTAATGCGGAGCATCCCTCGCTCATCCCCATGGACGCACCTACATCTTCCTCAACACCATGTGGACCCATGACTCGAGCTCGAGCTAAGGCTATTGAAGATAAGGTGAACTCGCTCCTCTCTGAACTCCCTCTTCCTACTCACGAGACATGACTACTACCTCATTCGGAGACTCTGTCTGTGATCAGGTGCATGGAGGAGAGCCACGGTACAGCTACCTACAAGAACCAAGACGGCGAGGACCCCAAGCGTGATGAAGAAGAAGAAGAGCTGCTAAGGAAGCTACAGGCGTCGGATGACCGACTACGCCCGGACGTCCGACGAGTCCCAGGACGCGGACGACCGAACTCTCCGGACGTCCGGTACCTGACATCCAGAGCCAAATGTACGGACGACCGGCCCCCTCCGGACGTCCGACGCACCCAGATCAGAGCCAAATTCACGAAAGACCGAAGTCTCCGGACGACCGGATGACCCGCACTGAAGCGAACGACGGACGTCTGACAGCCCGGACGACCGGACCTTCCCGAAGCCCCGGACGTCCGACGCCTTCCGGACGTCCGACACCTGTGTGACCGCGCCCGCGGGCTGGAGCCCTTGTACCCCTTCACTTCGCCCCCATTTGCACTAAGACTATAAATAGACCTCCTCCTCCTCCTAGTTAGGGTCAGAAAAGGATTAGCTCATATTTGTGTGAGTGCTTTGCTCATCCACTTGGTTACCTTCTCCTTGGAGCTCAGGACCTCTTCGGAGAAGATCCCCCAAGCGGATTCAAGACCCCCTCTAGGGTGGCCCGCATCAAGACCTCCTCACGGAGAAGAACGGCTACTCGTGTATCTTTTCTTTGTTGATTTTGAATCTTGTGCTACCCTATGTGTTCGGTGATCTAGCCCTTGTGTGATCGATACTTGTCGGTTTAGTGATTCGCTCGTGTGTTTTTCCTTGTGTTCTTCCGCTCGTTCGTCGTGTTCTCCCCGTAGGATCCCCTCCAAACATGAAAGATCTCCGACTAGGGCTCCGCCCTACATCATCTTGGTATGATGAGCCACGTTGATCACGTTTTTGGAGCCCCTACCCCGTGTTTTCTAGCTTGATTTTGTTGTTTTGTCCTAAATCCGAAAATTCCCCACCAAAAATAGCCCCTTTTTTTGTGATTTGTTGGTGAGTTGAGATTTTGTTGGATTTGGTCCATGGATTTGGGTTGCTACGTGTGGATCTAGCTTTCCCCACCCACCCCACCCTTTTCCATCCATCAATCCGCTCAATTTCGACCTCACCATATTTCCCCACCCCAAAATCGCCCAGTTCATCCCGCGTTGACCCCCGACCATCGGACGTCCGGCCTTTCCCGGACGACCGAAACTCCTGACCTGATTTGAAATTACGGATTTCCGAGCCCCATCGGACGTCCGACGACCGGACAATCGCAATTTCCGGACGTCCGTGAAACCCTGACGAAACTGAATTTTTCAGTACAGCCACCACCACCACCCCACCTTCCACCATATCTTCCAAAACCACATACACCACCATCCTCCCCGATACCTCCTATGATGATTTTGACACATTTTGGTCCTTGAGAATTTGAGTTGTGGTTCCCGTGTCCTATTGTATTTCGGCTATCTAGGTACGGTTCGACATCATCATCACCGCACTCATCTTCGCAAGGGTCTCATCATCGCCAAGGACGGTAACATCGTCGACATCTTTGTCATACCTTGCAATTGCATTGATACACCACATGGCCTTACTTTTGCGTAGCTTACCCATCGAGACTAGCCATTGAGTATTGTCGGCAACGTGACTTGTGCACATTAGTGATCATACTCCATAGCATACACACCATACCACCGTGGTGCATATCTTGGGATCCATTTGTATGTCACAAAGTTGTCATAGCAAACACAATTGTTATCTTGGTTCGTGAAATTTTGCATGAGAAAAGAGCTCAAAAGTGAAAGAGCCACCGAAGGTTTTAAGCAAAGAGGAAAGATAAGCAAAAAGCTTATGAACAAGAACCATAGCATCATACTACATTAAGATCGTCATATTGGATCATCTTGGATCATAGCACAGAAATACCATACATATAGCATATGTGGGATAGAGATAGTTGCATTTTTGCCTTGTAGGTTGTGCACAAGTTCCGTATCCGCCTATTGTGCAATCGTGCTAGCGTCTCTCTAGTATTGTGCAACAAGAGCATTTACGTGGATTCCACATTTTGGCTCACTTTTGGTTTGCACAATCCCACTTATCTATTTGTGTGTGTGTTTCCGTGTACCATTATTTTCTTGGTCTACTTGTTGCATTTGCAAATTTGTGAACCTTTTCCAACATTATTGACACTCACTTACAATTGCATCAAATTTTGTGCCATCATCCTTACCAAGCTCCACCATAAGTTTTTATTTGTGTAGGTGTGAGAACCGACAAGGATTGGTACCAATAGTGCTATTTTATTTTCCGCATTTGAGTGAACTTGATTCATCATCAACATCGGTCAAAGGTACATTGGTACAAGTTCTTCTCCTTATACCACTCACATTTTTGCTTGGAATGATGGATAGGCCAAGTACTTATACCAACCCACTCTTCCTCGAGCAAGACGACGACATGTCATCATACGTCACCAAGAGCCACCTCTTTGGTGCACAACGAGCGTTGCACCAAGAGCAACAAGCAATGAGCGACCACATCGACAACCTCGCCACCGACTTGCGAATCCCCGAGCAACGTACAAGAGACTACTTCGATAACAAGTTCGACGCTCACAAGCAAGAGAATGATGCAAGAATGGACGAGATCCGCGCCTTGATGAGGAACCAGCATCATTCCACTTCTTCATCCTCAAGACGGAGCCGCTCGAGTCAACACTCCAACAACACCTTCTACGACTCAAGTACACCGTCATCGAACACTCTTCGACGAGCCACGCGTCAAGACCATCATGCATCTCGCAACCCGCTACATGACAAGCATTCACAAGAGCAAGTCGATGAGCAAGTCCCTCGTCCTCAATCACACCAAGCCGCTTTTGCCCAAGCTCAAGAACGACAACGACTACGGCGCCAAGAGGAAGAACGAGCGCGTCTACACCAAGAACAACAAGACGTCGAGGCGCACCGTCTTCAAAAACAACAACGAGAAGCGCAAGCTCTTGAGGCACAACGTGCCCTTCAAGAATCAAGTCGAGTTATCACCAACCGCAACCGCGAACGACGCAATCAAGAGGAAGCCCTACAAGAAGAAATCCAAGAGAGGAACTACCAACCCCATGTGCAACGTCAAGTTCCCCAAGCTCCTCCACAAGCTCGTCAAGCTCCACCTCAACCTCAAGTTCAACAAGAGAAAGTTGATCATGGACTTCCTCCACGCCAAGAGCAACATGAAGATGATTGTCATCCACATCAAGGGCGTCATCATCACCATCGCCAACAACACAATGAAGAGCAACGCTATGGAAAGCTCAAATTCACCATGCCCAAGTTCAATGGAAGCAATGACCCCGAAGAGTACCTCTCATGGGCATTGAAGGTCGACAAAATCTTTCGTTTGCACAACTATGAGGAAGAGAAGAAGATCGCTATGGCATCACTTGGGTTCCAAGACTATGTGCTCATATGGTGGGAACAAATCCTTGAGCGACGACAAGCAAGAGGTGAACCTCCAATCACCACTTGGGCTCAAATGAAAGATGTCATGCGAGCACGTTTTGTACCCACCTACTACAACCGCGACCTCTTCAAGAAACTCCAAATACTCAAGCAAGGAACAAAGAGTGTTGAAGAATACTACAAGGAAATGGAGATAGCCATGATTCGAGCCAATGTGAAGGAAGATGATGAGCAAACAATGGCACGTTTCTTGAATGGACTCAATCATCCCATCAAGAAGATCGCAGACTTCCAACCCTACTCCAACCTCATTGAGCTCGTGCATCAAGCCACAAAGGCGGAACGTCAAGTGCAAGATGACTTCAAGTACGCCAAGTACTCGTCCAAGACCTACGGCTTCTCCAACAACCAACCTTCAACAACCCCTCCAACATCGACATCAACCAAACCTTCTACAAGCAACGACGACAAGTCAAGTTACAAGAAAACTTTGACAAATTCAAGTCGTCCTCCTCCTACTACAAGCAACTTCAAGCCGCGTGCTTCGTCATCTACTCCGACCGATGAGACCGTCAAGACAAGGTCCTTCAAGTGTTTCACTTGCGGCGGCCGAGGCCACAAGTCCTACGAATGCACCAACAAGCGCACCATGATCCTCAACGATGATGGCACCTATGACTCAATGAGTGAAGAGGAGATGGAAGCCCTTGAGCAAGTGGCCATGCACCAGCGAGTGAACGAGGATGAAGATGATCAAGTATTTTTTGATGAGGATTCGAGCCCCGCTCTCGTTGTCTCCAAGGTCTTGACTCTTCAACATCAACAAGAAGAAGACCAAAGATGCCACATCTTTCACACAAAGGCCGACATCAATGGAAGGTCCGTCAAGGTCATCATCGACGGAGGTAGTTGCCACAACTTGGCAAGTGAAGAACTATGCTCCAAGCTTCAATTGGTCAAGAGGAAGCACCCGCACCCCTACAAGGTTCAATGGCTAAGTGACTCCGACACTATATGAGTCAAGCATACGGTCCAAGTCTCCCTCAAAATTGGTGCATATGAGGACACTTTGGAGTGTGATGTGGTCCCAATGACCGTTTGCCACCTCCTTCTTGGTCGACCATGGAAATTCGACCGTGGTGTCTTCCACAACAGGCGTACCAATCACTATAGCTTCAAGATGAAAGGGAAGGAATATGTGCTACGACCTATGTCTCCTAGTCAAGTGATAGCCGACAAGCAAGCCACCCATCATGGAGAGAAGAGTGAGAAAGTGATCCACCAAAAAGTGAGTGAGAGCCACAAGCCAAACTTGAGCGCCTCTTCGCCTAGAGAGAAAAACCTCATCCTATTTGCCACCAAAAGTGAGATGAGAGAAGTGTGTGAGAACCCATCTAGTGTGATGCACTTTGTCCTTGTGTGCAAGGATGGAGAGCCAACAACTAACACCTCTCACGAGCTACCTTTAGTGTTTCAATCTCTTTTGCAGGAATTCCAAGATGTTTTCCCCGACGAGCTACCTCCGGGTCTACCTCCTCTTCGAGCCATTGAGCATCGAATCGACCTCATCCCCGGAGCGCCTCTCCCAAACAAAGCTCCATACCGAGTCAATCCCGAAGAAACCAAGGAGATTCAACGGCAAGTACAACAACTCATCGACAACGGTCATGTACGTGAAAGCCTAAGCCCTTGTGCGGTTCCCGTCATACTTGTGCCTAAGCCCGATGGAAGTTTTCGCTTGCGTTCCGATTGTAGAGCTATAAATGCTATTACCGTTCGCTATAGGCATCCCATTCCTCGCTTGGATGATATGCTTGATGAACTTAGTGGAGCCAACTTTTTCTCAAAAATTGATCTTAAAAGTGGCTATTATCAAATTCGCATTCAAGAGGGTGATGATTGGAAAACTGCTTTTAAAACCAAATTTGGCTTATACGAGTGGTTAGTGATGCCTATGGGTCTATTGGAGGCTCCCGGTACTTTCGTGCGCCTTATGCATTATGTGCTTCGCCCTTATATTGGAGTCTTTGTTGTGGTTTACTTTGATGATATCCTTGTGTTTAGCAAAACCATGAAAGAGCATCTTTATCATGTTAGGGCTGTTTTGCAAACCCTTCGCAAGGAATGTCTTTATGCAAACATGAAAAAAATGTACATTTGGTGTTGACAAAATGGTTTTCTTGTGTTTTGTTGTATCCTCAAAGGGTGTCCATGTTGATGAATCTAAGATTGAAGCAATTAAAACTTGGCCCCATCCCACCAATTTGCAACAAGTGCGTAGCTTTCTTGGTCTTGCAGGTTTTTACCGTCGCTTTGTGAAAGATTTTAGCACTATTGCCGCTCCTTTGCATGCCTTGAGTAAGAAGAATACTCCTTTTGTTTGGGGATCTTTGCAATCCACCGCTTTTAATGAGCTCAAGTCTTTGCTTACTCATGCTCCGATTCTTGCTTTGCCCAATTTTAACAAAACTTTTGAGGTTCATTGTGATGCAAGTGGTACCGGAATTGGCGGAGTTTTGATACAAGAAAAACGAGCCATTGCTTATTTTAGTGAAAAACTATCCGGTGCTCAACTTAACTATCCCATCTATGACAAAGAATTGTATGCTTTAGTGCGTGTGCTACATGTTTGGGAACATTACCTTAGACCTCATGAGTTTGTCATCCATACCGATCATGAAACGCTTAAGTACTTAAAGGTCAAACTAAGTTGAACAAGCGTCATGCCAAATGGAGTGAATTTATTGAATCTTTCCCCTATGTGATCAAGTACATTAAGGGTAAGGAAAATGTAGTTGTCGATACACTTTCACGCATATGCGCGCTTGTCACTAAACTTGAGTTGAATGTTATTGGTTTTGAGCACATCAAAGACTTGTATGCTAATGACCAATCTTTTGCTAGTCCTTATGCTAAGTGTTTGGCGTATAATTCTTGGGAACAATATTATATCAAGGATGCTTATCTTATGAAAGCTAACAAACTATGCATTCCCGAGTCTTCTCTATGTTTGCTCCTTTTGCAAGAGGCTCATGGAAGCGGACTCATGGGACATTTTGGTCAAGATAAGACATTCGAGACGTCTCACGCTTCACCAACCGATGCTCTACATGTCGCAAAGCTATGTCTAAAGCTCAATCCCATGGTCTTTACATGCCTCTTCCTATTCCTTATCAACCTTGGGAAGACGTCAGCATGGATTTTGTACTTGGTTTGCCTAGAACTCAAAATGGAAAGGACTCCGTGTTTGTTGTTGTGGATAGATTTTCTAAGATGGCACATTTCATTCCTTGCAACAAGATAGACGATGCTTCACACATTGCAAATCTCTTTTGTAGGGAAATCTTGCGACTCCATGGAGTACCAAAGACAATTGTCTCCGATCGTGACGTCAAGTTCTTGAGTTACTTATGGAAGACCCTATGCGCCTAGCTCGGAATCAAGCTCTTGTTCTCATCCGCAGACCATCCTCAAACCGACGGCCAAACGGAGGTGACGAACCGCACACTCTCCACTCTACTTCGCGTGTTGATCAAGAAGAAAATCAAGGAGTGGGAGGCATGTCTACCCATCGCCGAGTACGCCTACAATCGCGCAAGACACTCGACTACCGGCAAGTCCCCCTTCGAGGTCGTCTACGGCTTCAACCCGTTGTCACCATTGGACATTCTACCACTTCCTCTACAAGAGCGCACCAACATGGATGCGAGTGCACAGGCAAGCTACATCAAGAAGATGCATGAGGATACAAGGCACACAATCGAGCGCCAAGTACAACGACTAGCGACCAAGCTCAACGTCAACAAGCAACCCATGGTCTTCAACATTGGTTATCTAGTGTGGCTACACCTTCACAAGGACCGCTTTCCAAAAGAACGCAAGTCCAAGCTTCTCCCTCGATCCGATGGACCTTTCAAGGTGCTAGCACGCTACAACGACAACGCCTACAAGATCGACCTACCACGAGACAAGTACAATGTGAGCGACATCTTCAACGTCAAGGACCTCGCGCCATACCATGGAGATGAAGCTTTTGATCTGAGGTCGGATCTCTCCCAAGGGGGGGGGAGATGATGCAGAGCATCCCTCGCTCATCCCCATGGACGCATCTACATCTTCCTCAACACCACGTGGACCCATGACTCGAGCTCGAGCTAAGGCTATTGAAGATAAGGTGAACTCGCTCCTCTCTGAACTCGCTCTTCCTACTCACGAGACATGGCTACTACCTCATTCGGAGACTCTGTGTGTGATCAGGTGCATGGAGGAGAGCCACGGTACAACTACCTAAAAGAACCAAGACGGCGAGGACCCCAAGCGTGATGAAGAAGAAGAAGAGCTGCCGCGGAAGCTACAGGCGTCGGACAACCGACTGCTCCCGGACGTCCGACGAGTCCCAGGATGCGGACGACCGAACTCTCCGGACGTTCGGTACCTGACATCCAGAGCCAAATCTACGGACGACCGGCCCCCTCCGGACGTCCGACGCACCCGGATCAGAGCCAAATTCACGGAAGACCGAAGCCTCCGGACGACCGGATGACCCGCACCCGAGCCGAATTTACGAACGTCCAACAGCCCCCGGACGACCGGACCTTCCCGAAGCCCCGGACGTCCGACGCCTTCCGGACGTCCGACACCTGTGTGACCGCGCCCGCGGGCTGGAGCCCTTGTACCCCTTCACTTCACCCCTATTTGCAGTAAGACTATAAATAGACCTCCTCCTCCTCCTAGTTAGGGTCAGCAAAGGATTAGCTCATATTTGTGTGAGAGTTTTGCTCATCCACTTGGTTACCTTCTCCTCGGAGCTCAGGACCTCTTCGGAGAAGATCCCCCAAGCGAATTCAAGACCCCCTCTAGGGTGGCCCCCATCAAGACCTCCTCACGGAGAAGAACGGCTACTCGTGTATCTTTCCTTTGTTGATTTTGAATCTTGTGCTACCTTATGTGTTCAGTGATCTAGCCCTTGTGTGGTCGATACTTGTCGGTTTAGTGATTCGCTCGTGTGTTTTTCCTTGTGTTCTACCGCTCGTTCGTCGTGTTCTCCCCGTAGGATCCCCTCCAAACGTGAAAGATCTCCGACTAGGGCTCCACCCTACATCACATAGTCACTACGAAGAGATTGCAAATATGACATATGATTGATCTCATGCATAGCGTATGACAAGTCAAGCGGATTGTCAAACATGATGTGACCTAAAGAATTCTCACAAGATATCCTATGTAACATGGCATCACAATTAGGCAATTCAACATGCTCATCATCATATTCATCATAAATTGGTAAGTCCAGACATGAGGAAGTTGCACTAGCATGAAGCATGAAAATAGGTTGATCAACATCATGCAAGCAATCAATGTCAAGAATGTCCACTAGTGGGACTAGAGCATCACCGTCACCTATGTTACCTTTGTCGTTCCACTCAAGTGGTGTAGGTGAGGTGGGAAAGACCAAATGGTGGTCATCTTCATCTTGATGGAACCATGTGGGGGGTGCATCATATTCCACCATGGCCATCATCTTGTCCAAAGGTAGGACGAAGTCGTCACGAATCGGCGCGTCATCATATATGGGACCTAGCACCAAATGAGAAGACACAATAGAGGTAGAGGTTAAGTCGTTAGAAATCGAAGTGGCCGCACATGCCCTATCAACTATCACACTCTCTCTATGTGGTGGTTCACTCACTCCCTCAAGGTAGGTGCACTCAAACTCACATATGGTGGAGTCACTCATCTCACTCAAGTGGTGGGGGTCGTGGCTCTCCTCACATGGGAATTGTGGCAACACATCATATATGGGGCTAGTGGTGAAGTCACTCTCACTCTCAATATGGTGGCACAAGTCACTCAAGTCATCATACGTCGCCATGGTTGAAGGGAAAATCCCATGCTCAACCATCTCATCACCGTCGCCGTGGATGAAGGCCGAAGATGGCACAACATCACTCTCGCCTCCTAAGATGGAAGCATCATCCTTGCTCGTCACCATGTCGTTTGCCTCGAAAGCAAGTTCCTTGAAGGTCTCCGTAGTCGTACTCGTCACCGCACCATCTTGAAAAAGGGTCGTGGAGGACTCGGCATCATCAACGCCACAAAGAGGGATGGCGGTGAAGTAGAACTTGGGAGCATCGTCTTGGAGCTCGTCGGGCTTGGACATCGTGCTGGTACTAGCCTCATGCTCGTCGCCGTGGAGCTTGGTCGTCGCGAAGTGTGCTTGGGGTGGAGAAGCCTTGGCCTTCATGAGTTCTTGTGCCGCCTTGAGAGCACCAATGTAGTTGTCGTCGATGGACTTGTAGTTCTCAAGGAAGATAGTCTTGGAGATGTCGGTGTTCAATCCCATCATGAAGTGGAACTCCATTGACATGGGTCGTCCAAGCCGGCTCGTTGCAAGGCATGCTTCATCTCCTTGAAGTATTCGTCGATGGACTTGGATCCTTGTATGGTATTCTCCAATTGGCGTAGAAGTTGTTCCGTGTAGGTTGGAGGCACAAACTCTCGCCGCAAAGCTTTCTTCATCTTGGGCCAACTCATGTTGTAGGTCTCCGAAGGTGTGTGAAGCCACCATGTCGAGGCGTAGTCGTGGAAGTTTCTTGTGGCACACTTCACTTGATCTTCGGGAGGAACTTGATGTAGCTTGAGGTAGTCGTCCATCAAATGATCCCACTCGAGATACTCCTCGGGTTCTAGAGTCCCATAGAAAGGAATCTCATGGTCGGTGTCGAGGTCGTAGTTGCTCGTGGAAGTCGCGGACTTGAGCTTGGGGAGCTTCTCTTGAGCGTAGTCTTGAGGTGCTTGTTGGCGAAGATGCCGTATGTCCGTAGGCGAAGATGCCTTGAAATCGCTTGGCGAAGATGCCAAGGGAGATGGTGAAGTCATTGAGCGGTTGTTGTTGTTGAGCTCTTGACCTTCACGTTCGGGATGGTGATGGTGTCGATGCCGATGTGACCTTGCCGGAGATGGTAGCTCGGAGGAATGTGCTCTTGAGCGTCTTCTCGAAGATGAGGAAGATCTCTTGTAGGACTTGAGGAGGACCTTGATCTCCTCCATTTGATCTTGCATCTTGGCGTCGAAGTTGGTTTTCTTGGCATCGAACTCGTTGTTGTTGTTGTAGACCGAGGGTGAAATGCCTTGCCTATCCCTCACAAGACTCGAGTAGAGGTGAGTAGGAAATGAGATAAACAATACCAAGTTACCTTTTCCCAAAGTTGAGGATGTATCCCGTTTCACTCAATGTGAGATGAAAGAATAGTGGAATTGGTATCGGACTTGTTCACTCACACCTACAAACTAAAGCTTATGGAGTGGCTCGGTGAGGATAGTGGTACAAAAATTTAATGCAAAATGTTAGCAAGAGTCAATAATGTTGAAAGAGTTTCACAAATTCGCAAGTGAAACAAGTAGACCAATAGCAATGAATGGCACACGGAAACGCACACGCGGATAGATAAATGGGGCCGTGCAACCAAGCTATGAGCTCAAAATGTGGAATCCACCAAAACGCTCGTGTTGCACAACTCAAGAGAGACGCTAGCATGATTGCTCAATAGGCGGATACGACACTTGTGCACAACCTATAAGATGCAAAATGGATAAACGTTCTATCCCAAGTATGTTATGTGTATGGTGTTCCCGTTGTTCTTCTCAAGATGATCCAAGATGATCGTTTATGACAATCTTATGCAATGTGTTATGATGCTATGGCTATTGCTTACAAGCTTGTTTGCTCTCTTTCTTTTGCTTAAAAGCTTATTTTTTTTGTATTGCCAATTTGCACAATGCACAAATCAAGATAGCGATTGAGTATATGCGGGAACAAACTTGTGACACAAGGGATGATATGATGATACCAATATGATACGGTATGTATGCAATGGAAGGGATGATCACTAATGTGCACAAGTAACGTTGCAGGGCAATACTCAAATGGCTAGTCTCGATAGGCAAGTGACGCAAAATGGGCTAGGGGTTATCAATGCAATTGCAAGGGGAATATACAATGGTGTCATCGAGGTTACCGTCCTTTGCGATGATGAGTGGCGGTGTTCTTGATGTAGATACAAAGATGATGGAGACTCGTCCCTAAGTAGCCTAAACACCTTGTGTTCAACGACTAGACAAAGGCGTCACAGAACCCCACCTTGATCAATAAAGCTTTCCTCTTATATTCGCAATATCCAGATTGCAATCTTAGTTTCTTGCTTGTTCTTCGTTTTCCTGCAGGAAACAGACCTTCGTGGTCAGGTTGACCGTGCTCCGGCGTGGTCAATAACCTCTCGGAGTTGGTTTAGCGATTGCTAAGGCGTCCTCGCACGTTCGTAGTCGGATCGTCAAAGTCGACTTCCTCCAAAACGATAGCCACCATCTCATCGAAAGACGGGACACCTTTGCCTCTATCATCTCACCACACGACCACATCCACATGCTTACTACATCCAATGGTTCAAACAGCGGCAAGGTTAAGGTAACACGTACTGTTTGTGTGCATTTTAGTATCTCTACGTATGCTGATTATGTTGATTGTGATGTGGTACCTATGCAAGCTTGTTCCTTATTACTTGGTAGACCATGGCAATTTGATAAAAAATATGTACACCATGGTAGAAACAATTAGTATACTCGTGTTCATAAGGATAAACATATCACTTTACTTCCTATGTCTCCTGATTCCATTTTGAAAGATGATATTAATAGAGCTAAAAAAGCAAAACAGGAGAAAAATAAGAGTGAAAATCAGATTGTGGCAAAAGAATTTGAGCAACAAATGAAGCCAGATAATAAACCATCTAGTGTTGCTTCTGAAATTAAGTTGAAAAGTGCATGTTTACTTGCCACCAAATCTGACATTGATGATCTATATTTCAGCAAATCTGTTTGCTATGCTTTTGTGTGAAAAGAGGCATTATTTTGAATCGAGGACGTACCTTCCTCTTTGCCTCCTGCTGTTACTAACATTTTGCAGGAGTTCGCTGACGTCTTTCCACAAGACGTGCCACCGGGGTTGCCACCTATTCGAGGGATTGAGCATCAGATTAACTTAATTCCCGGTGCTTCGCTACCCAACCGTGCACCATAAAATACCAATCCAGAGGAGACGAAGGAGATTATGCGTCAAGTCCAGGAGCTGCTCGACAAAGGTTATATTCGCGAATCCCTTAGTCCTTGTGCTGTTCCTATTATTCTAGTGCCGAAAAAGGATGGTACATCGCGCATGTGTGTTGATTGTAGAGGCATTAATAATATTACTATTCATTATCGCCATCCTATTCCTAGGCTAGATGATATGCTTGATGAATTGAGTGGCTCTACGATATTCTCCAAAGTTGATTTGCGTAGTGGATACCATCAAATTCGTATGAAATTGGGAGATGAGTGGAAAACAACATTTAAAACTAAGTTTGGTTTATATGAGTGGTTAGTCATGCCTTTTGGGTTAACTAATGCACCTGGTACTTTCATGAGATTAATGAATGCAGTTTTACGTGCTTTCATTGGACGATTTGTGGTAGTCTATTTTGATGATATACTGATTTATAGCAAATCTTTGGAAGAACATTTGGAACATTTACGTGTTGTTTTCATTGCTCTACGTGATGCACGTTTGTTTGGTAACCTTGGGAAGTGCACCTTTTGCACCGATCGAGTGTCTTTTCTTGGCTATGTTGTTACTTCACAGGGAATTGAAGTTGATAAAGCCAAGCTTGAAGCTATTGAGAGTTGGCCGCAGCCCAAAACGGTCACACAAGTGAGGAGTTTTCTTGGATTCGCTGGTTTCTATAGGCGTTTTGTGAGAGATTTTAGCACCATTGCTGCACCTCTCAATGAGCTTACAAAGAATGATGTGCCTTTTGTTTGGGGTACCGCACAGGAAGAAGCATTCATGGTGTTGAAAGATAAGTTGACACATGCTCCTTTACTCCAACTTCCTGATTTTAATAAGACTTTTGACCTTAAATGTGATGCTAGTGGAATTGGATTAGGAGGTGTGTTATTACAAGATGGCAAACCTGTTGCATACTTTTCCGAAAAATTGAGTGGGCCTAGTCTGAACTATTCTACTTATGATAAAGAATTGTATGCTCTTGTTCGGACTTTAAAAACATGGCAACATTATTTATGGCCCAAAGAATTTGTTATACATTCTGATCATGAATCTTTGAAACACATTAAAAGTCAAGCAAAACTGAACCGTAGACATGCAAAATGGGTTGAATTCATTGCGACTTTCCCTTATGTCATTAAACACAAGAAGGGTAAAGAAAATGTTATTGCTGATGCATTTTCTCGTTATTATACTATGCTTTCACAACTTGACTTTAAAATATTTGGTTTGGAGACCATCAAAGATCAATATGTGCATGATGCTGAATTTAAAGATGTATTGCAGAATTGTAAAGAAGGGAGAACATGGAACAAGTTCATCGTTAACGATGGATTTCTGTTTCGTGCTAACAAGCTATGCATTCCAGCTAGCTCCGTTCGTCTTTTGTTGTTGTAGGAGGCGCATGCAGGAGGATTAATGGGACACTTTGGCGTGAAGAAGATGGAGGATATACTTGCTACACAATTCTTTTGGCAAAAGATGAGACGGGATGTTGAGCGCTTTGTTGCTCGCTGCACTACATGTCAAAAAGCTAAGTCACGACTGAATCCTCATGGTTTATATATGCCTTTGCCTGTACCCAATGTTCCTTGGGAGGATATATCAATGGACTTTGTTTTAGGTTTACCTGAACAAAGAAGGGGAGGGATAGCATATTTGTTGTCGTGGATATGTTCTCGAAAATGGCACACTTTATACCATGTCATAAAAGCGATGATGTTGTTAATGTTGCTAATTTGTTCTTTCGTGAAATTATTCGCTTGCATGGTGTGCCAAATACTATTGTCTCAGATCGTGATACTAAATTTCTTAGCCACTTATGGAGATGTTTATGGGCTAAGTTGGGGACTAAAATGCTTTTTAGTACTACTTGTCACCTCCAAACTGATGGACAAACTGAAGTAGTCAATAGAACATTGTCTACTATGCTTAGGGCTGTTTTGAAGAATAATAAGAAAATGTCGGAAGAATGCTTGCCTTATATTGAATTTGCTTATAATCGTTCATTGCATTCTACTACTAAGATGTGCCCTTTTGAAATTGTGTATGGTTTTCTACCTCGTGCACCTATTGATTTGTTGCCTCTTCCATATTCGGAGAAGGTTAATTTTGATGCTAAACAACGTGCTGATTTGATCTTAAAAATGCATGAGTTAACTAAGGAAAACATTGAGCGTATGAATGCTAAATATAAACTTGCTGGAGATAAGGGTAGAAAACATGTTGTCTTTTCACATGGAGATCTTGTTTGGTTACATTTGCGTAAGGATAGGTTTCCTAATTTGCGCAAATCCAAGATAATGCCACATGCTGATGATCCTTTCAAGGTGTTAGAGAAAATAAATGATAATGCATATAAACTTGAGTTGCCTGCAGATTTTGGGGTTAGCCCCACTTTTAACATTGCAGATTTGAAGCCTTACTTGGGTGAGGAAGATGAGTTTCCGTCGAGGACGACTTCAATTCAAGAAGGGGAGGATGATGAGGCCATCATTAACAAAGTTACACCCACAGACCCTACTAATACATATACATGACCAATTACTAGAGCTCGCGCACGCTAATTAAATTACCAGGTACTTTCGTTTCTTGGTAATGATTCTAATGTTCATGAGAATATGATTCTGCCTAAATTGGATACATTTGTTTTGCTTGCAAATGAAGGGCCTAGCTTGGACAAGAAGGATGATCATTGGAGCAAGATCAAGCATGGAGATGATGGCGTGTGCAAGGGGAACAAGAATGGAGTTAGAAGTGATGATTTCAGGACTTTGAAGCCACCATAATGAGTGTGTGAAGCCTTGGACGAAATATACAAGATGTCACTTCATAAATTTCGTCCAGAGGCTATTATAGGTGCTGCATCACCTTATTATTGGGCCAGGCCCATGTAATTTCGAAATACTTG
>JAHIAM010000698.1:0-65934 GCA_021605205.1 Aegilops longissima
GCCATGGTGGGATAGACAAGGCATCCGTGAAGAACATCATGACCACAAGGAGGCCACTCGAGCTACTTTACATGGATCTCTTTGGTCCCAACGCCTACAAAGTCTCGGTGGAAATTCTTTTGGTCTAGTTATAGTTGATGATTTTTCAAGATTTACGTGGGTGTTCTTTCTCGATGATAAATCGCAGGTCCAAAGATCTTCAAAAACTTCACTAGGAAGGCCCAAAATCAATTTGAAGTGAAGATCAAGAAGGTTCGCTGCAACAGCGGAGCGGAGTTCAAGAGCATAAATGTGGACACCTTTCTTGATGAAGAAGGATTTCACACGAGTTCTCGACTCGTACACCTCAACAAAATGGCGTTGTTGAGAGGAAGAACAGGACGCTCATCGAAATGGCGAAGCGATGCTTGATGAGTACAAGGCAGCGAAGCACTTTTAGGCGGAAGTGGTTGAGATAGCTTGTCATGCAACAAATCGCTTGTATCTTCACAAGCTACTCACCAAGGCGGCATCTGAGCTTCTCACGGTAACAAACCCCAAGTTGGATACTTTCAGTATTGGCTCAAAGTGCTACATTCTTGATAAGCATCATCGTTCTAAATTTTCTCCTAAGTCTCATGAAGGTTTCCTACTTGGTTATGGATCAAACTCTCACACATACCATGTCTACAACAATTTCACCCGAAAGGTTGAAGAAAGCGATAGATGTGAAGTTTGATGAATCTAACGACTCATAAGTAGAGCAATTGCCAATTGATGTAGGAGACAAAGACCCTCGAAGCAATTCAAGACTTGTCTATTGGCAAGATTAGTCCATGGAGATGAAGGAGAGTAACTCGTCCGTCAAGTGGAAGCTTCTACCTCACGACAAGGTGAACCAAGAGTTGATCTGGAAGCATCCACAAGTGGGACACATCAAGATGAAGAAAAGCGAGGAAGTGCACCAAGATGAGCGTCAACAACCTCCTTCTCCACCACGACAAAGAGAGCGACAACGCCAACAATGAAGAAGGCCAAGAAGAAGAACAAGATGAAGAAGATGTTCAGCAAGACCCAAGCAAAAGCTTTCACGAGTTCGAGCAAGAATCATTAAAAGACCATCCGTCGAGCAAATCTACAATGATATCAAACCGGAGAATCACTCGCTCTAAAACTTGTTTAGCTAACTTTTGTGAACACTATTCATTCATCTCTAGCATTGAACCTATGAATGTTGAAGAAGCATTGGAAGATCTGGATTGGATAAATGCCATGCGAAGAGCTACACAACTTTGAGAGAAATCAAGTTTGGACATTGGTTGAGAAGCCCGACAACAACCACAACATCATCGGTACCAAATGGGTGTTTCGCAACAAGCAAGATGAAGATGGACAAGTAGTTAGCAATAAAGCCGTCTAAATGGCCCAAGGCTACACACAAGTCGAAGGTATGGACTATGGTGAGACTTATGCTCCGTTGCTAGACTTGAGTCCATTCGCATCTTACTTGCCTATGCTAATCACCATGATATCACCTTGTACCAAATGGACATTAAAGTGCTTTTCTAAATGGTGAAATAGAGGAGGAAGTTTATTTTAAACAACCTCCGGCTTTGTTAATCCTAAGAAATCTGATCATGTTTACAAACTTCACAAAGCTCTTTATGGTCTTAAACAAGCTCCTAGGCGTGGTATAAATCTTGGCCAAGTTCCTTATTTAAAAGGCATTGAAATGGAAAAATGATTCTACTCTTTTTACTAAAAGGGTCAATGGAGAACTATTTGTGTGCAAAATCTATGTTGATATATTATATTTGGTTCTACTAACCCTCATTTTAGTGAAAAGTTTGGAAAGCTAATGTCGGAGAAGTTAGAGATGTCTATGATGAGTGAACTCAAATTCTTTCTTGGTTTGCAAATCAAGCAAACTAAGGAAGGTACCTTTGTCTCTCAAACAAAGTACACCAAGGACTTATTCAAGAAGTTCAATATGCAAGAATGCAAAGGTATGACTACACCCATGCCTACTAGTGGACATCTTGATTTGACCAAAGATGGTGAACGGTCGATCAAAGGTTTATCGCTCTATGATTGGTTCATTGTTATATCTATGTGCTTCATGTCCGATATCATGCTAAGTGTGTGCATGTGTGCACGATATCAAGCTGCTCTAAAGAATGTCATCTTAAGGCCGTGAAAAGGATAGTGAGATACTTAATCCATACACCAAATTTTGGCATTTGGTATCCTAAGAGGCCTCTTTCGATCTTGTTGGCTACTCCGACTCGGACTATGCGGTGACAAGGTTGATAGAAAGTCCACTTGGTGCTTGTCAATTTCTTGGCAGATCTCTTGTGTCTTGGTCTTCCAGGAAACAAAACTCGGTATCCTTATCCACCGCCAAAGCGGAATACATTGCCGTTGGTTCATGTTGTGCTCAATTACTTTGGATGAACCAAACTCTTAAAGATTATGGGATATATGTGAAACATGTTCCATTACTTTGTGACAATGAAAGTGCTATCAAGATTGCTCACAATCCCGTGCAACACTCTCGAACTAGGCATATTGAAGTTCGTCATCATTTCATTCGAGATCATGTTGCTAAGGGTGACATTAATCTTAAGCATGTTCGCACCAAAAAGCAATTAGCAGATATATTCACTAAACCACTTGATGAGAAAGTGTTTTGCAGGTTAAGAGGTGAATTGAACATCATTGATGCTTCAAACTTGGAGTAGGAACTCCATTGGATACATGCAAGACATGAACTTATGACTAATCCTTGATATTTCTCTTATGATGATAATCTTATATCTTGGATATATTTGAACCTTGCATGTTATCTAACCCTTGTAGGTACTTGGATGAGTCTAAGTCTATGAGATTGCAACTCACTCACATCTTGAGCAATCTCTACATCACCAAGTCTCTACACAATGGTGGTTGAAGACAAGGAAGCACGAAACCATTCAAACATATCCTTTGATAAATTCTATGTTGAGTTTCATGATTGTCATTTTGGATACACAAGTGCTCTTCCTTGCAAGAACTAACCCATGTAGGTAGATGAACTCAAATTCCATGTGGTGCTCCCAACTCTTGATGAGCTACATCAACCTTGAGCAACCCACACAAGTTCAACTACATGATCACGATCAACACCACCACCCAAGGTTCATTCCATCCTAAGCCAACTCAAGACCACAAGGTTAGTATATGCATCACAGTCATGTGTATGAGAAATTCTTGCTGATGTACATACTGTTTGCAAGAAGGACTCATGAGCATGAAGGTACATTTCCCATATTCACATCATTTTCTCGGATGCATATAGCCAAGATACATGTAACACATTGCTTACTCTGTCATGGTTATGCTCTCACATGCTTCTATATTCCATATCCAAATGATTGCATACATGTAGGGGGAGCCTATGCATGTTACATATCTTTCCAAAGCTTTACTCGTTATTCTTTATATCTTTATGTAAAGCTTTGACGTATGTTGTCATCAATTACCAAAAAGGGGGAGATTGAAAGCACAAGTGCTCCCTGGGTGATTTTGGTAATTAATGTCAACATATTTCTTGTTGGACTAACACTTTTACCTAGTATGTTTCAGACAAGTTCAACAATGGAGTGGCATGGACTAGAGGATATGGAACCCCTTCAAGATGCTATGAACAAAGGATTGGCTCAAGCTCACATTGAGTCTATAGGAAAAGCCAATACTATCAAGAGGGGATGAGGTGTTGCTTAATGAGGTTCTTGCTCTACAGTGCTTATTGATATGCTCCAAAGCCCTCAACTACTTTCTCACATCCACATATGTCCTAAACCAAAAGTCAAGCGGCCCCACCGATTCTTTCTATCCAAGCGCCACGAGTTCAGATGTCTTAGCCCTTGCCACAAACCCTAGGCAAATTGGTTTCACCGATAGGGATCTCGGTCTCACGAGATAAGATGTAATCTCTCTCGTATGTCCATTACTAAATTCGGTCTCACGAGTTTAAATGTCAGTACTCTGAGATTACAATGCAAACTCTCTGGTTAACTTATTACCAAAATCGGTCCCACGAGTTTGTGTGTCAGTCTCACCGAGTTTGCTTGACCAACTCTCTGGTTAGCTTATTACCAAAATTGGTCTCACCGAGATACGTTATGCCTAACCTAACCATATCGGTCCTACAAGGTTGCATGTCGGTCCCACGAAAATCCTACTTGTCACTAGATTTGCTAAATCGGTCAGGCCGAGTTACCAATTCAGTCCCAGAGTTTGGCAAGTTGTGTATAGCAGTTAGATTTTGTGTGGAGGATATAAATACCCTCCACCACTCTTCATTCATGGAGAGCCATCGAAACGAACCTACACTTCTAATATCCATTTTACGAGAAGACCACCTACTCATATGTTGAGGCCAAGGTATTTCATTCCTGCCATATGAATCTTGATCTCTGGCCTTCCCCAAGTTGCTTTCCACTCAAATCTTCTTTCCACCAAATCCAAATCCTGTGAGAGAGAGTTGAGTGTTGGGGGAAATATCATTTGAAGCACAAGAGCAAGGAGTTCATCATCAACACACCATTTGTTACTTCTTGGAGAGTGGTGTCTCCTAGATTGGCTAGGTGTCACTTGGGAGCCTCCAACAAGATTGTGGAGTTCAACCAAGGAGTTTGTAAGGGCAAGGAGATCGCCTACTTCGTGAAGATTTACCACTAGTGAGGCAAGTCCTTCGTGGGCGACGGCCATGGTGGGATAGACAAGGTATCTTCTTCGTGGACCCTTCGTGGGTGGAGCCCTCCGTGGACTCGCGCAACCGTTACCCTTCGTGGGTTGAAGTCTCCATCAACATGGATGTGCGATAGCACCACCTATCGGAACCACGGCTCAAAAATCACCGTGTCTCCAAATTGCGTTTGAATCCTCCAAACCCTTCCCTTTACATTCTTGCAAGTTGCATGCTTTACTTTCCGCTGCTCATATACTCTTTGCATGCTTGCTTGATATGTCTTGTGAGTGTTAAACTTGTGCTAAACTCCATAAACTTAAGAAGTTAAAAACTGCAACTTTTGGTACTTAGTGTCTAATCACCCCCTCTAGACACCTCTTCTCGATCCCTTTCATCAGCGATGGAGTGGCGGTCTTGACCATCCTGCCTTGCCGATGGGTCTGTGAGGGCGCTTGCTGCTCGTTCCCCCCTTGAGCGATGGCGGCGTTGTTGGCGAGAGAGGAGAAGCGATGAGTTGGCCCGCCGGCCAGGGGCCTTACAGGCCAGCAGCCCAGTGATGGCGGCAACCGGCGCTCAATTTGGGCGCAGCGAAGCGTCCGCCATGGAGACAAGCGGCGGCGGATCGGCGAAAGGAAGCTTCTGGCGCACCTACTGGTCCGCCAAATTTCGGATCTGGGGTTAAAACAAAACCCTTAAGGTTCGAACTGCAGGAGTGTGTGCAGATTCTTTCCCTCCTACCGATCTATACCCTAGCTCGCTAAGGTCTGTGCAGACGAACTTCGTGAGTAGCAATCTGAGAAAGACACAAGATTTATCTTGGTTTAGGGCCACCGTTGTGTTGTATTACCCTAGTCCAGTGTGGTGGTGGTGGATTGCCTCTTGGGCTGATGATGAACAGTACAAGGGGAAGAACAGCCTCCTGAGGTTGAGGTGCTCTTGTGCTCGGCTAACTTGTGTGGGTGAGATGCCTGTGAATCAGATCGATCCAAGATGCCCTCCACGGTGGTGGCTAGCTCTACTTATAGGCCTGGTCCTCTCCCCAAATATTAAGCGGGAAGGGAGCCAACAACAGCGGGCAATATGAAAGGGGACAGCTAGTACAAGCTATCGTCACAAAAGTTGTCTTCGCCTACAAAAGACTCTGGTGGTGACGCTGTCTTGGGCTCCAAGGTGACCTCCATCTTGCCGTCCTGCTGGTCTTGATGCAGTTGTACCGATATGGAAACCTTTGCCTGATGCCTCGGTACTCCGGCGCTGCGCCTGCCTCCTTAGCACCAAAGAGGAAACAAGGGCGCTGCTGCACCGCTGGCGCCCTTTGGTGCCAATCGTCATGGCTCACGTCACGAGAGCCTCGCGAGGTTTGCCCCGCCTTGATACCTCCACTCCTCGTGAGCCTGCCTGACTAGGCCGCTCCTGAGGAGGTCTTGCGTCGTCCGCCCCGCGAGGCTTGTCCCCTCGCGAGGGTCTTGAATGCCTTGTCGATGAAGATGGGCGTCGGCCTGCTAAACAACCACGCCGTGGGCAGCGAGCGAGCAAGTATGGGGACCCTCGTTCCCAGAATGCTGACAACCGAAGACCATACTCGTGTCCGGATTGGACTCTACTTGGCGTGGAAGACAAGCTTGGCGACCGAAGATTCCTTCTTATGTAACCGACTCCATGTAAACACTAGATCTCCCCGGTGTCTATGTAAACCGGAGGGGTTAGTTCGGAAAGGACATATACACATTACCATAGTATATAGGCTAGACTTCTAGGGTTTAGCCATTACGATCTCGCGGTAGATCAACTCTTGTAATACTAATATTCATCAAGATCAATCAAGCAGGAAGTAGGGTATTACCTCCGTAGAGAGGGCCGAACACAGGTAAACTGTCGTGTCCCCGTCTCTGACCAATCGATCCTGAGCGCCAGATTCGGGACCCCCTACCGAGATCCGCGGTTTGACACGACATTGATGCTTTCATTGAGAGTTCCACTTGCGTCGGCAAAAGGTTCGATGGCCCCTTCAATCATCAATAATGGCGCTTTCCAGGAGGAACCTTCCTCCGGACAAGTGTTGTATTCGGCGGCCCATCTCTGCGGGCAGCTAAGCAGCCATCTGGTGCAGGTCGATAGCTACGCTGAGGAGTCCCGGACTAGGGGCGTCCGGATAAGCGGACTATCGTCACGGCGGACTCCAAGACTATGAAGATACAAGATTGAAGACTTCGTCCGTGTCCGGATGGGACTTTCCTTGGCGTGGAAGGCAAGCTTGGCGTACGGATATGTAGATCTCCTACCATTGTAACCGACTCTGTGTAACCCTAACCTATCCGGTGTCTATATAAACGGAGGGTTTTAGTCCGTGGGACGAACAACAATCATACCATAGGCTAGCTTCTAGGGTTTAGCCTCCTTGATCTCGTGGTAGATCTACTCTTGTACTACCCATATCATCAATATTAATCAAGCGGGGTAAGGTATTACCTCCATCAAGAGGGCCGAACACAGGTAAAAACATCGTGTCCCTTGTATCCTGTTATCATCCGCGAGAGGCTGATTCGGTACCCCCTACCAGAGATCCGCGGTTTGACACGAAATTGGTGCTTTCATTGAGAGTTCCTGCGTGTCGTCACCGATAGGCCCGATGGCTACTTGATCATCAACAACAGCGGTCGGTGAGACTTTTCTCCTGGACAGATCTTCGTGTTGGCCGCTTGCTGCGGGCAATTAAGCAGCCATCTGGAGCAGTTCAAAAGCTCGCCCCAGCCATCAGTCAGGTGGAAGTTTGAACTATCGGCCGATATCCGTGGAGACTTGATCTTGACGGATTCGAGCCGAACAAAATAATGCGCCTTGTCTCGATGGGCATGATCTAGCTCGCAGCGAACAATGCCACGGAGGCCGCGCCGGCATCGCTCCGACCCATAATCGGGCCGTATTCCCGATCGAGGGCGAGTGGTTGGACACGCCTCGGGGCTAAAATCTCTACAGCGATCGAGCGAACTCTATCCTGTCGCTGCGAAGACCTTGACTCGGTGCGGACTCCTCTCCGGACTCGAACCCTCCGCGCCCTTTTAACGAATCCGATTGGGCGCCCGTTATGGAGTTCACTGCGCGGACATCTTTCCTTTTCGCCCTTTGGCGACATCCTCAATTCACTAAAATCTCTCTTTATCCGGAGAGCCTGGCGGACTGCAGACGGGAAGGTTGGGATCTGGACGGCGAAATTCAACGCCCACCACCACCACTTTGTAGCCTTGTCGATGATTTAACCGACATGCCGACTTCGACTCGAAGATATCGCGGTATGGGCAACGCCGGAGGCGACCAAGACCCAGCGCCTCTGAGGCCTTTGGAAGGCCACCTCGTCATATGACATATACATGGTGGACATCCCAAAAGAAGGAGCAGCGATGGAACAACGGAGGTTGACCCTCAAGAAACAACAAAGCACCGGCGTCGTGCGCGCGCTCTAAATCCGCCACAATAAAAGCGGTGATTCCGGCACGGAGATAATAACACCACTGGGCGGTGCGAAGAACCCCTCCGGCGAGGACTCGGCGCGGGAGGAGAAAAAGCAAATCTGCATGGCGGTCTGGCGAGAAAGAGAGGTCGAGGGCGATAATCATGTGCCTCCCTCGAAGATGAGGCAAGCCTCGGCGGACAGCGAATTTGTCGTGCACGAGGATCCGCCGAACAGGGCGTTTCAAGCGCGGGCTTATAGCCCGACAAGCAGCCTCAAGAAAAAGCAGCAACAACTTAGAGCTGATCAAGACACTGCTAGGTGCGGATGGATGAAGTCCTTGCAGCGAAGAATATGAACTCGAGCGCCCTCAAAAGCTACCCCAAGCGCAGGCCGTTGCCTCGACTAGAGGAGGAAGCACCCAAGTCACCAGCGCACAACATGTCGGACCGGCCACCCGTGGCGCGCCGGAAAAACCTCTCGGCCCTCCGCTCAAGCCACACCCGGCGCGCTCAAAAAGTACCAAAGGCGGGAAAAGCGCGCGGACTTGCGAGATATATTGGAGGATAAGGCAAAACATACCAGATCAATCTACGGATCGCGTGGGCACCCAGCAGCGGGATGATTACCGTCGCGCGGATCTGACAAACCGGCCGGGCGAACACGATGAACAAAGCTCATATGAGCTATGTCGTGATATAATAATCTGAGGCACCGCACACCCACTATGCTTCACGAGGATGAAGTAATGGATCATCAAATCCCGAGGGCTTCAAGCCCATAAACATTGAATCATACGATGGTACCACAGATCCTGCGGTCTAGATCGAGGATTACCTCCTCCATATCCACATGGCCCGGTGATGATCTACATGCCATCAAATACCTCCCACTCAAGCAAGGACCAGCTCGGCATTGGCTCAACAGCTTGCCCGGCAGAATCAATTGGTTGTTGGGAGGACACAGGACCGCATTCCTTGATAACTTCCGGGGCACATATGTGCGACCACAGAGCGCCGATGAACTTAGCCACATAATCCAGCAGCCCGGAAGAATCGGCCAGAAAATTCGGACACGGTTCCTCACAAAGAAAAATCAAATCGTTGGTGTCCGGATCGAGAGGCCCTTGCAGCCTTCAAACATAACATCATGACAGTGGCTTGCCCGGCACCTAGGACAGGAAAAGCTGAAATCTATGGCGGCCCTCACAACCCTCATGACTTCGCTTTTGTGCGGGAGAGGACAGCTAGCTAGCTCGAAGAAACAACTTGGCCAAACACGGCGATAGTTCGGATACCAAGGACAACAATGCGGTCGGCGTCGCAACAAGAACAAGCGCCCGTGTTGGCGATAACACTGAAAATCTGGCAGTCAATGCGGATTGAGAGCTCTAAACCGGTCGTGGAAGAAGCCATTCAAAAGAAATACCGGGGCCCGTCAACTTGGACCGAATACTCGATCGCTTGTGCGGATACATGGCACCCCAGCTCAGCCAATCACAACAGGGATTGTTGGGTGTTCAAACAAGCAAGCAAGTTAAGTGCGAACTCAATGACAAGGGCTGCATAGCGATGGCGAGGAAGAGCCCGACCGCTGAACAATAGAGGACGAAGGGTTTTCCCATGCAAGTGCGGACGGTGAACATGATATCATAACCCATATACCCAAAAGGGCGGAAGCATGCACTAAAGGGGCGTATATGCGATGGAGCGATCGCCCAGTTCAACCCATGGTCTTCCTGCCCGATCACCTTGATCGAAGGACCACCCACAAGCATCCGTCCGGCGGTTTCGCGCATTGGTTCTTGACCCAATTATCGGAGTTTCACCTAACGAGTCTGATGGGCGGCGGCAGCAACTGAACCTGCTTTATCGGGATACGGTCGCCAAAATGGGCATAGACCCTCAAAGTTAAACCTACAAAAGCGACCTTTAAAGGCGTCATACGGGTGTAGAGGCGGTTATGCAGGCTCGATTACACTCGAAGTGGTCTTCGGATCCCGGATAACTTCCGAAGCAAGAGTTAATCTTGACATCGTCCCATTCGCGGCGGCTATCATACCTTTGCTCGGACGAACCGCATTGCAAAGTTCAATGCGGTGCCGCTACTCACATACCTCATGCTCAAGATGCGGGCCTTCAAGGGTAATCACGGTCAATGGAAACACGAGCGCTCTCTCGAGCGGAGGAGCACCGCAGTAACCCTCGTGGCGGAGGTACAAAGCAGCCTCTCACAGCAATTCTTGAGTCCGGCCACTAAGCGTCGGACAACATCAGCAGCGCCAGGTAACCTACAACAAGACCGCTGGCATGATTCAAGCAGCGTAGCAATCCAGCCCCAACCCCCGCCCTCGCGAAATTGCGAAGCTAGTATTACGTGTACATAATTACGCTCTGGAGATACCATGGGCATATGGGGAGGGACAAGACCACGGCACGCCAAGAATGCGGCTCGACCGCACAGAGGAGCTCCGATTGTGTCATTCTTTTCTTTTTTCCCTTTTCTTCCTTTTCTTACTTTCAGGACTCCGTCTTTCATCAGTCTGTCCGGCACTAGAATCGCCGAACTCACGATGCAACAGCGAGAAGCGAGAAAGCCACGTCGAATGTTCGGTGGTCTCTATTACGAGCATTATACAAGTTTTAGATACCATCCGCAGCTTACCTGGAGAGGACATATTAGATAGTCCCATCCCTTGCTTAAAGCACTATTTGTATCGTTACGCTTTCATTGCAGTACCTTTTTGAATAAACAATACATAGCTTTTGCTTATTATTGCACTACTTGCTTTATCTATATATGTTCATTTCATGACATGTTGCAACCGTACACTTTAGTGCAGCCAATACACCGAGGGCTTGAGTATCCCAAAAATGTGGTGTGATAAGTCGAACACTTTCACAAGTCGGCACTCGAACTTATAGCATTATATGAATTGGCTCGAATCATGTCTTGGGTCAATAGTTGGGTTTGCCGGCTCCGTGTTTGGTACCTTACGTTCCGCTATATCGGCTAAGGTAGCATCGGAGAACCACTGCGATTGTGCCCCAGTTGAGCTGGGTGAGCACCTCGGTGGAAAGCTAAACTGGCCGTCATGATAGGCGAGGGCGATCGCTGTTCGAGAGGTTTTTGGGTCCCTAAAGACTTATGCGCTTAGGCGAGGAACCGGGTGTCCGTAGCGTGGATAGCGCCCGAACTCGGTCTTCGAATACTAGGGGCTTCGCGAAATTTAAAATTATAGAATTCTATGGCTAAGTGAGAGTGTTCAAGCATTATAAGTCCGGTTGCCTTGTTACGTTGTGTTGGCGCCTCCTAGATGGACCCAAGAATGGGAACAAGAGTGCTCAAGTTTATCCGAACACCCCTTTTCGTGGCATGGGGCTGAAGCCAACGACTTGCCATCTCTCAAATTTGATAAGCGGCGCATAGAAGGTAATATTTTAAATTAACAAGCGTTGCTTAGCGCATATGAACAAGTTTTCAGCGTCTGAGGATAACAAATGCGAGTCTATTCAAACATTACATCTCTGGAGCACTTATCCGCTATTCGGCGGGCACCCTTGAGAGGCCCTCATAGTACATTTGGGCGTGCGATGCTCATGGCCCTTGGTGGCCCGTCCGTCAAGCTTCTCCGCATCCAGCTTGCCCGTACACTTTTGCACGGGCAAGGGCCCGGCGGACCCCTTCAATGCAGGCGGGCGGCAGTGACTTCAATCGTGGGCGAGGCATCCACCAGCCGCTGCACCAAGCGAAGTAGCTCCGGGCATGGCCTCCAATGGCCACAACCACGCTATAAGGCCCTTCATGGCCTGTTGGCGACCTTGTGGGCTCGACCAGCTGCTTCAGCTGGTCGTGCAGAACTGCCGGACGGTCGGCCTCGACATCTTGAGACAAGAACACCTTTTCCGTTGAGCTCCCCTCCTTGGGGGCGGTAGAATCTGGCGACATCGGACACCTCTGAGGGCAAATCTGCAGAATGCTCTGGAGAGCTCGAATCCGGGTAAGTAATAGGTAATTCACTTTCACATGCTTGCTTTGCATAAAGAATGCCTTACCGCGCTATCTTATTTAACGACTCAATTTCTTGGAGGGCTTTTGGGCCTCGGCCTTAGCAACAGGCACTCTCAAGAGCGGCGAGCTCGGACTCTCGAATCTTGAGTCACGCTCCAAACCCTTGTGTTTTTCCACGAGCTTGGAGCTCTTGCGTCTGTGGCCAGCTCGCCTCCCCTTCTCTCGCTCGGTGCGTTCGCAGCCGCTTTGTTTCGACCACGGACCGCTTCCTTGAGGGTCGCCACCTCGTTCGTGGCCTGTAGTACCAAGTTAATCCTGTTATTTTTGCAGCAAAACCTTTTCTATAAGGTATTTCTTTAATAAGGTATTACTTACCTTCCTTGTCCCAGAGCTGCTTCTTGGCTTGTCCGAGCTTCGTTCTCGGACAGCTCGAGTTACCTTCAATGCATTGACCTCCATAATCGGTCTGGCGGTCGTGGCCAGCGCACTTGCATTCCCATATTGACATACTTATGTTAGACTCCTCGTATATCTTTTTGGATCCTTAGTCCGGCTTTTCTTTCGAACACGAACTAAGCATCAGAACTCTCTGTCTATGCGGTAATATTTTACATATTCAAAACTTACCTCTAAGCTTTGTTAGAAGGCTGGTACAGGCTTTAGTCGATCCGCTCTTGGCGGACTGAACTGTCGGATCACCGCACTCATCACGGTGTGGTGCTCCTCCTCGATGGAAGCTGTAAGCGCCTCGATGCTATCCGGTGCCTCGGTTGGGCGGAGGACACGGCGTCTTCCTTCTTGCGAAGGATCCGCTGGCGGACTTGAACCGCTGATGGTTCGGCATGGAGTCGGGACGGTGAGCTTAAACCTCGGGGTGTTGCCCCAGCGCTGGAGTCAGGAGGTTGCCTTGTGGCACCTCTGCGCTACCTCCTCTTGACCAAGCCCCCTTGGGGCCCACCGTGGCGTCGTCCATGGCGTGAGGCGAGGCGGTCGAGGCAATACTCTCCATTTCCGGCGAGCCCGAGGACCCTTTCGATGAATCGGCGGACTCACCCTTAGGCGGGCTGCGGTTGTTCCACATTAGAGAACACTCTACAATTATAAAAAGCCATGGGTATCCGGACACTTACGATCTACTTGAGGCTTGGCCCTTGTAGGCCAATCCTCCTCGTCGTCGTCGACATTGGTGGAGAAGTCGGAGGAAGGTTCTTCCCTTCTTGGACCCTCCGGCCTCCCGGTTAGGCGACCTTCCTTTTCTTCTCCTCCCCGGCTGGAGAGGAGCTTCTTCTTCTTCCTCCTCATCCTCGGGGAAGATTCGCTTGAATCTGGCGGCACATGGCGTCGGGAGCTCCTTGAGTTCCGTGGCCTCCTTCTTAGCCTTCTTCTCCGGCACCACATTGGGCGCGGGCCAGCCTTCCAAATCAATCAGGCGTCCTCCAGGTCTTCCGGCAAAGGGCAGACAGTTAATCTGTCGGGGCGTCTTCTTGATCTGTCAAAATTAGGGAGTTTTAGATCCCACCTAGAGTCAATCTATGAAAAAGAGTCCCGTAAAGGTAAAATAACTTACCTCGCCCGGCTGGGCGCGCGAGCTGCATCAGCGATTCTTGTTAGCGGATGTTGGGGCTTCAGTGCCCTTGAACAGCACCTTCCGGGCATCTTAAATGCGTAGTGTCGAAGAGCGGCTCAAATCGATCTGTGCGGATCGAACTCCACAAGTTAAAGGCCCGTTGTTGGCATGGGAGAATCCGGTGGATGAGCATCACACGGATTCGTCGACAAGCTGAGATTCTTGTCCACCTGGTTTGGACGCATGTTTGGAGTCGGATAGCTCTTCGAATTCACCCACGTCGGGCCATCTATTTCCATAGCGAGAGCCGTGTGGGGAAGCCAGATCTGAATTCGGGGCCGCCACCCATTTGGGGTCGCGTGGCTCGGTGATGTAGAACCACCCTGATTGCCACCTTTATTGTCTCCACAAAGCCCTCGAGCCATAGGACCTTGGCCATCTTGCCAACCATGGCGCCTCCGCACTCAAGCAGCGGCCGCCCACTACCTTGGCCGGACGTTGAAGATCTTCAGCCATAAGCGAAGTGGGGCTGGATCTGAGAGAAAGCCTCGCACCGACGATAAGCGCCCGAGATCTTGAGGATGAAATTCGGGGCCAGGTCGTGGAAGTCCAGGCCGTAGTAGAACATGAGCCCCGGACAAATGGGTGAAGTGGAAAACCTAGTCCGTGGAGGAAGTGGGGAGAAACACTACCCTCTTATGGGGCCGGGGTTGGAATAAGCTGCCCCCATCAGGCAGCCTTTGTCTGTGATGTCGCGGACAAGTATCCGGCCTCCTTGATCTTGTGATGTGCCCTCCGTGGCGGAGGAGGCCATCCACCTGCCTCCCGCTCGACATGGTTGGAGAAGGTTGAGGTGGGATGTGCGGACTTAGGTATTTGGGCTCGAGTCTTGTGAAATGGATAAAAAAGGAGGAAGAAGGCGTGGGTGAAAGGGTGGATCCTTATCCCTTATATGAATGAATGACTATGCATCCCCCACCAGCACTGGTAAAACTAACTTATTTCCCAAGCGCCGTAATCAATGGCGCGGATGGGTTCTACGTCCGTATTGATGAGAATCCGGAATAAGGGGCACGATCTATGCTTTGATAAGGCGTGCCAAAAAAACGCATCGCTAAACAGCGCTGAGGTGGAACAGTAAAAAGCGATTCATATAAAGGCCTGGCCTTGGTGTGATGTCACGCCCTTGGAATCGTCGGCAGATCTGTGCAAAAATTATTCTCTCTACGGTGTTATGGGGAACTTGTTTTGCGAGCTGACACTATCACAGTGTTCAAAACTATCACGCCCAATATGCGACCCTATCCAAAAGGAACTCGAAGGTCCCACTGAGATAGACCGCATATTGGAAGCGCTTTTACAAGGTGGATATCATTACATCAACATTACATAATAGTAGGGATACATATATAAGGCACAAAGCATACAAGAATACATCAACATCATATACAAGATCAACATCCGACTACGGATGTAACATAAAAAAACTCAAGCGACATCCACCACCTGCTAGCCAGGCTGCCGACCTGGAACCTATCCCTGATCGAAGAAAGCGAAGAAGAAGACAAGCAAGCATCGCTCTCGCGTCATGAGCATCGCAAACCTGTACACACTGGCTGGTGGTGTAGTAATCATGAGCCACGAGGACTCAGCAATCCCATTACCATGGGTATCAAGACTATAAAGCTTAAAGGGAAAGGAAGGAGAAAAGTGGTGAGGTTGCAGCAGCGACTAAGCATATATGGTGGCTAACATACATAAATGAGGCGAGAAGAGGAACAAAGGCGATCGTCAACTAGCAATGATCAAGAAGTGATCTGAACTCCTACTTCGTCGGGCATAACCCGAAACCGTGTTCTCCTCTCGATCAACCCGAAAAGAGACACTCACGATTACGCACGGTTGGTGTATTTTAATTGAGATCCACTTGGGTTTTCTACAACGGACATTAACAAATTCCCATCGCCACATAACGCAGAGCACGGCTTTGAAAGTTCAAACCCTGCAGGGGTGTCCCAACAGCCCATGATAAGCTCTCGCGATCAACGAAGGATATTCCTTCTCCCGGGAAGACCGATCAGTCTCGGAATCCGGCTACAAGACATTCACAGCAATAAAACAAGACCAGCAAAGCCTCGGCGTGCCGACACCACAGTAGTAGCAGCGTATCTCGTCCCGAGGCCACGACCGGATGAGCAGTCCGTACAACTAAAACCAGCCCTCAAGGTTCCCGGTGTGCGCTGCAAAGAGCTCTAGTTTGGACCAACACTTAGACAAGCATTGGCCGGGGGGCTAAAATGAAGATGACCCTTGAGGCGCGACTCCCAAGGGAAAAAGGTAATAGGTGAGGCAAATGGTAAAACCAATGTTGGGCCTTCTTGGAAAAGTCTTATTCAAAGCGAACTGTCAAGGGGTCCCATAAATCACCCGACCGCGTTAGGGGCGCAAAATCCGGGAACATAATACCGGTATGGCGGAAACTAGAGCGGCAAGAGTGGAACAAAACACCAGGCATAAGGCGAGCCTTCCACCCTTTACCAAGTATATAGATGCATTAATTAAATAAGATATATTGTGATATCCCAACAAGTAAACATGTTCCAACAAGGAACAACATCTCCATGTTCAACAAGGAACAAACTTCATCTTCACCTGCAACTAACAACGCTAAAGAGGGCTGAGCAAAGCAGTAACATAGCCAAACAATGGTTTGCTAGGAAGGGTGCAAAGGTTAGAGGCTGACATGGCAATTTGGGATGGCTTGATAAATAGGTAATAGGTAGCGCAGCATAGCGATAGAAACGAAGCAACTAGCATAGCAATGATAGTAATGAGATCCAGGGTAGCGGTCATCTTGCCTGAAATCCCGCAAGGAAGAAGCGAGTCCATGAAGAAGGCGAGCGGATGAAGCGAACCAAGCGAAGCGAGCGAATCCTCACGATCGCATAGCAAGCAGGAACTAACAAGAAGAAGCACACAACCAGTAAACACACACACATAAACAAAACATGATGCACAACCAAGCATGATGCATGACAAAGGTACATGAAGCTACTCATGGCAAGAGATGATGCAAACAAGAGCAACACATCAAAGCAAGTTTAAATGAGGCCGGGAACAACATATAACAATTCCGGTAAGTCCTCATATGCAAATTTCGAAATTGGTCCAGATCTGGATAAAACTTAAGTTCAAGTGGTTAAACAGCAAGTTAAGATGCACCACGATGATCTACGAAATTCTAGTCAAGTTACATATAAAGTTCATTAGATTAGACTCGACCTAGAAGATATGAGCAAAACAAGGTAAGCATGGCATTGATGCAAAATGCATAAAAACATCAAGCAAACACCTCAAAACAAGGATCCAACATGATAATATGAAAACTACATGCAAAATCAAGCAAGTTTCATATAGAGTACACTCAAATCGGAACAGCGGTTCAACACATACACCCTATACAAGTTTAAAGGACAAGCTGTCCAAAACAGCAACTAGGCATATTGCAAGCATCAAAACAACATGCTACGTTACCACAATATGAAAACAAAAGGCATGGACATGATGTACAGGTAAAGCATTACAAAACATGAACACTGAGCTATCTCCAGAAATGAATAGAATATGCTCAAAATGACATGGCAAGATTGCAAGTAATAACAATTTCAGACTTCAGCAGAAATAACATCAGGTTGCAATGTTTAGAGCTATGAAACAACATGTTACAGGAACTTAACATGGCAAACAAAGGCATGGCATGAATCTACTAATTGCATAGAACAAAAGTCTCTTAGTGACCATAAGCCAAAAGGGATCAGAAAATATGATGGCACCCACGTAAACATGGCAAGTTATATTACAGATTTGAACATGGCAGGAACAACGACAAGTAGGCATGTTGGTGAGCTTGAACCACTCACCACAGAGCAATACATGGCATGGAAAGGCAACCAACAGCAAGAAGACATGGCATAGAAGCTATACATGGCAAGAACAACAACATAGCATGCAAGGATCAACCACAATAACCTTGGCAAAATTGAATAACATGTAAACAATCTGCCAGGAACATTTTGAAGCAAAAGTAGAGCTCGATTGACTCAAGCTATGGCACTCCATAATTGCAAACAAGGGCATGGATGGATAGAGAAAGACATGTATAACAAAACATCCTTACTGAAGTATCTCAAAATATGCATGGATCTCTCTGTAGCATCAAGTAAATATGGCATCAAAATATCAGCAAAACAGGGCTGAAATCAGCAACATCAAGACACCTAGTTTGCATGCTTGTGCTAGTCACCACATTGATCACAAAAATACATGGCATACACCCCTGTAAAGATGGCATGACATATTACAAAACACATGTAGGACTCAAGTCCATAGGGTGCACACATCAATCATGGCAAAAATGACAAAAGTGCATGTTCTGTTAAGAAAAAGAAACTAACATCACATAGCACTCTTCTAACAGCATTTCGGGCATCAAGATGAACTCAAATGAAAATGATGCAATGAGATGAAATGATCTACTCTTGAGACGAACATTTTGACATATTACGCGCAAAAGCGAACAGCGATGACAGAGATATGATGCACGAAAATGCAACAAAGTTACTGCAGATTTCAGGACTTGGTGGATTTTCACCTCCAGGAAAATCAACCGGGGCCAGAGCCGGACCGGGGACGGAGGATCGGCCTTGAGAAGCGATGCGTTTGGATCGGGGAAGTGGTGGATCTCATCCCTCCCAGATCCGGCGAAAGGCGGATCCGTGACCGGCGAACTCCATGCGTGGCCAAGGCAGCCGGCCGGAAAGCCAGTGGGCTTGGAGCCATCTGTGTGAAGCCTTGACAGCTGAGAGAAGGAGGCCGGCCAGGCAGGAGCGTGAGAGCGAAGGAGGCCTTGGCAAGGCGTGGGCATGTGTGGCCTTGAGCGTGTGCGTGTGGCAATGGCTGGCAGAGGCGTGTGTGTGTGGGCCTTCAGACCCATGAGAGGGCTGGGCCAGGCTGTGAATGGCCAGGCAGACCCTGGTGGCTGTGTGAAGAAGAAGATGGGGGCTGGGACACGTGGCGGTGATAGGGGCGAGGTATTGTGTGGACATGTCGGTGAGGGTCAGACGTGTCCGTCTGCGGGAAGGAGACGAAGGCTAGGGTTAGGGGTGGATTGGACCTTGAATTTGGAGGGAAGGTGTTTATATAGGTAGAGGAGCTAGGAGAGTCCAAATGAGGTGCGGTTTTCGGCCCTTGATCGTGATCGAGCAGCGAAAGCATGGAGGAGCTAGGTGGTTTTGGGCCACTTAGAAAGGGAGTTGGGCTGCACACAAAAGAGGCTTTGCGGTTACCGGTTAACCGTTGGAGTATCAAGCGACCTCCAAATGATCCGAAACTTGTGAGGCGGTCTACGGTGCTATACCAAGGCCGCTTGACAAACCTCGGGCCATTCGAGACCGTTTAACACCCGCTTTACGAAAAGAGGTAAAAGGGCGCCGGGAGACATAGGAGTGCGGATTGCAAAGCGGACAACGGGAAAATGCTCGGATGCATGAGGCGAACACGTATGCAAAATGAAATGCACATGATGACATGATATGAAATGCAGATGATGACATGGCAAAGTCGACACGCAAACAAATGACATAGCCCGACGGCGAATAATGGCGGACACTGGCGCATCGAATCCGAGGCGTTACAACACTCCTCCACTAACAAGAGATCTCGTCCGAGATCTTAGGACCGAAGCGGAAGGAAAAGGATGAGGTGAAAACAAGAACTCAAGAGAAGAAGCAAAGAATCGAGAGCACTCGAGAAGAAGAGGTGGCGGCGAGAATGGCGAGAATCAGCTCACGGAATCAAGATAGACTCGAAAGCATTCCGGATAGGGACGAGATAAGAAGCGAATAAGGCTGAAAGGATATAGGCAGCACACGGTTAAAAATGGAAAGAATAGAACAAGAACTTGAGAGGATGGAATGATACTTGCGAGATGAACAACACAATGCCTCCGGAAAGATTTGAAATAGAATGAAAAGAACTTAGAAGGAAGGATTGAGTGGAGTTGTTGAGAAAATCGACAACGAAAGAATAAGATTGTTGTGGACTTATGGACAACATCTCAGAAATTATGAGGTGATAACCGCCACAAGCGGAAATGATTGGATAGCTGAGAAGAGCGAAAAAAATGCAAATCTCTACTTCAAAGAAATCGGAGAATTAATTGCACTTGAGGCGAGAAGAAAGATACTTGACTCTACCGACAAGAATCTTGATGAACACTTGAAGAATGAATTAAATCATGAAGAACCACCGTGAAGAACTCCGGTAACAAAGGATGCGAGATAAAATGAAGGATGAAAGAATAAGATGAGCCTTGCGATGATTTAGATGGAGGTTAAAGCGAAATGGCCGAGAAAATAATTGAACTCCGGAAAAGAAAAGATGAAAACACTTGGGACTAGAATTTATTCCTCAAGAACAAACTCCGAAGAAAAGATTGTTCACTTGGGTGAAATAAGAATAAGATATATTGTATGCTTATCCTTCATCAAAATAAATTGATGACAAGAAATGGATTTTGCATATTACTTATTCTTCTTGAAAAAGAATTGAGAAGTGACATATCACAAAATTGAGAAGGACTTCAAGAATCACGGTAGGTTGAAAAGAAACGAAAGGATTAATATGATAAACAAAGAAAAGAATCTTGAGCGAACCACCGTTAGAATTGAAAATGGTGATGAAAGAGAATGAATCATGGGAAGAATTGGAAAAGCACAAAGATACTTGAGGAATTTAATATGCAAGAAGAGCATAAAGATCGCGAACTGATTGAAGAATACTTGAGCGAAGCACGGAAGAATATTGAGGCGAGCGAAGAGCACGGATATAGAATAATTGGAGAGCGGCTTTGAAAAACTTGGAGCGAAGAAATCTTCGAAAAGATGGCCTCGGATGATTGAGACGAAAGTAACTCTGAAATACTCGGATGGATGAAAAGAATTTGCATGACTGAAACAAATAGATAGGATAACATCGAGCTAGCACCACAAATCTTGGGAGAAGCGGACATGATTTAAGAGAAAAATCTCTGACGGTCTTCAAGAACTGACGATAAACACCACCAAAATTGTTGAGATACTCCGGTAGAATGAAAAGCGAAGAGGTTGAGCCAACAATGAAATGATTTGAAATTGATCTTGGAAAGGCATCTGAGTGATGAAATTCATACTTACATCAAATTCTGAAAAGAATTGAGAATAACTCCGGAATAATTAAAGAGTCAGGTAAGATCCTGGGAAAAGACCTGTGGGTTAGGGCCCACTAAAAGAAAGCACCGTTGGAAAGGATTGTTCAACAGGTAGATGATGCACCGGAAGAACTGAAATATGTGAATGAGGTGACAACCTCGAATTAATTCAAACATAGAGCGAATCTCTGAGATGTCTTGAACTCGGAATGATAAAGCTGGCGAGGCGAGCGAGCAGGGAAAAACACTTGATCAAGGAAAGAATGTGATCAACTCGAAAAACTTGAATTGATTGTCACGGAAAAAGAAAGGGATGAAGAATGGCCGAACAAGGCGAGAATTCACGGTTGAAATAATTGAGGGAAGGCGAAGAGGCTCCATACGAATGAAATTGATGGTGGGAGAGGCAAACTCCGGGAAGAAAAGGGTGGGAGGGCGGGAAAAATAAAGACAACTTGGAAGGGGAAATCGATGAATAACTAAGAGGAAACACCGGTTGAAATCGTTGAGGAAAGAGAGGCAAAGACTTCACATGAGTAGGATGGATACTCGATTACGGACTCTGGTTCGAGAAAAAGAAGAAGGGAGGCGGACGGGAAAAACAAAGACAACCGGACAGGGAAACAACATCGATCGAAAAATAGTGAGATTGATCTCCCAAACACAAAGAGGTTAGTCGACTTGACGAGAGATGCACGGATGAAAAGAGCTGAGAGCCAGCGATCGGAAAACCAACTGCGTGATCCTAAAGAAAATTTGAAGGGAAGAGGTAATTCAAAACACCTCGTCAAGATTTCTCACCGGAGGCGCGAAGGCGGAGGAGTAAAAGAATTCCTACTCTCGATATAACTAGACTCAAAACAGTTTTTCTAGACTCAACAACGGCCAACTACTACGATCAATCAAGGGGCTCCTAGAAATCGGTCGAGGCTCGATACCAACTTATCACGCCCAATATGTGACCCTATCCAAAAGGAACTCGAAGGTCCCACCAAGGATAGACCGCATATTGGAAGCGCTTTGCAAGGTGGATATCATTACATCAACATTACATAATAGTAGGGATACATATATAAGGCACAAGCATACAAGAATACATCAACATCATATACAAGATCAACATCCGACTACGGATGTAACATAAACAGAAACTCAAGCGACATCCACCCTGCTAGCCCGGCTGCCGACACGGAACCTATCCCACGATCGAAGAAGCGGAAGAAGAAGACAAGCAAGCATCGCTCTCGCGTCATGAGCATATAAACCTGTACACTGCAACTGGTGGTGTAGTAATCTGTGAGCCACGAGGACTCAACAATCCCATTACCATGGGTATCAAGACTAGCAAAGCTTAAAAGGAAAGGAAGGAGAAAAGTGGTGAGGTTGCAGCAGCGACTAAGCATATATGGTGGCTAACATACGCATAAATGAGGCGAGAAGAGGAACAAAGGCGTTCGTCAACTAGCAATGATCAAGAAGTGATCCTGAACTCCTACTTACGTCGAGGCATAACCCGAAACCATGTTCTCCTCTCGATCAACCCGAAAAGAGACACTCACGATTACGCTTACGGTTGGTGTATTTTAATTGAGATCCGCCGGGTTTTCTACAACGGACATTAACAAATTCCCATCTGCCACATAACGCGGAGCACGGCTTTGAAAGTTCAAACCCTGCGGGGTGTCCCAACAGCCCATGATAAGCTCTCGCGATCAGCGAAGGATATTCCTTCTCCCGGGAAGACCGATCAGTCTCGGAATCCGGCTACAAGACATTCACAGCAATAAAACAAGACCAGCAAAGCCTCCGGCGCGACACACACCAGTAGTAGCTGCGGCGTATCTCGTCGAGCCACGACCGGATGAGCAGTCCGTACAACTAAAACCAGCCCTCAAGGTTCCCGGTGGCGCTGCAAAGGGCTCTAGTTTGGACCAACACTTAGACAAGCATTGGCCGGGGGCTAAAATGAAGATGACCCTTGAGGCGCGACTCCCAAGGGAAAAAGGTAATAGGTGAGGCAAATGGTAAAACCAATGTTGGGCCTTCTTTGGAAAAGTCTTATTCAAAGCGAACTGTCAAGGGGTCCCATAAATCACCCGACCAGCGTTAAGGGGCGCAAAATCCGGGAACATAATACGGTATGGCGGAAACTAGAGGCGGCAAGAGTGGAACAAAACACCAGGCATAAGGCCGAGCCTTCCACCCTTTACCAAGTATATAGATGCATTAATTAAATAAGATATATTGTGATATCCCAACAAGTAAACATGTTCCAACAAGGAACAACATCTCCATGTTCCAACAAGGAACAAACTTCATCTTCACCTGCAACTAACAACGCTGAAAGAGGGGCTGAGCAAAGCAGTAACATAGCCAAACAATGGTTTGCTAGGATGGGTGCAAAAGGTTAGAGGCTGACATGGCAATTTGGGATGGCTTGATAAATAGGTAATAGGTAGCGCAGCATAGCGATAGAAACGAAGCAACTAGCATAGCAATGATAGTAATGAGATCCAGGGTAGCGGTCATCTTGCCTGAAATCCATAAGGAAGAAGAAGCGAGTCCATGAAGAAGGCGAGCGGATGAAGCCGAACCAAGCGAAGCGAGCGAATCCTCACGATCATAGCAAAGCAGGAACTAACAAGAAGAAGCACACAACCAGTAAACACACCACACATAAACAAAACATGATGCACAACCAAGCATGATGCATGACAAAGGTACATGAAGCTACTCATGGCAAGAGATGATGCAAACAAAAGCAACACATCAAAGCAAGTTTAAATGAGGGCGGAACAACATATAACAATTCGGTAAGTCCTCATATGCAAATTTCGAAATTGGTCCAGATCTGGATAAAACTTAAGTTCAAGTGGTTAAACAGCAAGTTAAGATGCACCACGATGATCTACGAAATTCTAGTCAAGTTACATATAAAGTTCATTAGATTGAGACTCGGCCTAGAAGATATGAGCAAAACAAAGATAAGCATGGCATTGATGCAAAATGCATAAAAACATCAAGCAAACACCTCAAAACAAGGATCCAACATGATAATATGAAAACTACATGCAAAATCAAGCAAGTTTCATATAGAGCACACTCAAATCGAACAGCAGTTCAACACATACACCCTATACAAGTTTAAAGGACAAGTTGTCCAAAACAGCAACTAGGCATATTGCAAGCATCAAAACAACATGCTACGTTACCACAATATGAAAACAAAAGGCATGGACATGATGTACAGGTAAAGCATTACAAAACATGAACACTGAGCTATCTCCAGAAATGATTAGAATATGCTCAAAATGACATGGCAAGATTGCAAGTAATAACAGTTTCAGACTTTAGCAGAAATAACATCAGGTTGCAATGTTTAGAGCTATGAAACAACATGTTACAGGAACTTAACATGGCAAACAAAGGCATGGCATGAATCTACTAATTGCATAGAACAAAAGTCTCTTAGTGACCATAAGCCAAAAGGGATCAGAAAATATGATGGCACCCACGTAAACATGGCAAGTTATATTACAGATTTGAACATGGCAGGAACAACGACAAGTAGGCATGTTGGTGAGCTTGAACCACTCACCACAGAGCAATACATGGCATGGAAAGGCAACCAACAGCAAGAAGACATGGCATAGAAGCTATACATGGCAAGAACAACAACATAGCATGCAAGGATCAACCACAACAACCTTGGCAAAATTGAATAACATGTAAACAATCTGCCAGGAATATTTTGAAGCAAAAGTAGAGCTTGATTGACTCAAGCTATGGCACTCAATAATTGCAAACAAGGGCATGGATGTATAGAGAAAGACATGTATAACAAAACATCCTTACTGAAGTATCTCAAAATATGCATGGATCTCTCTGTAGCATCAAGTAAACATGGAATCAAAATATCAGCAAAACAGGGCTGAAATCAGCAACATCAAGACACCTAGTTTGCATGCTTGTGCTAGTCACCACATTGATCACAAAAATACATGGCATACACCCCTGTAAAGATGGCATGACATATTACAAAATACATGTAGGACTCAAGTCCATAGGGTGCACACATCAATCATGGCAAAAATGACAAAAGTGTATGTTCTGTTAAGAAACAGAAACTAACATCACATAGCACTCTTCTAACAGCATTTCGGGCATCAAGATGAACTCAAATGAAAATGATGCAATGAGATGAAATGATCTACTCTTCTAGGCGAACATTTTGACATATTACACGCGCAAAACGGACAACGATGACAGAGATATAATGCAACGAAAATGCAACAAAGTTACTGCAGATTTCGGGACTTAGTGGATTTTCACCTCCGGGGAAAGTCAACCGGGGCCGAGGCGGACCGGGGCGGAGGAGATCGGCCTTGAGGCGGCAGCGTTTGGATCGAGAGGTGGTGGATCTCATCCCTCCCCAGATCCGAAGCGGAGAAAGAAGCGGATTCGGCGACCAGGCGGAACTCATGACAGCGGCGGAAGCGCCGGCCGGGCCAGAAGCGGCGGCCAGACCATCTTGAGAAGCCTTGACAATGACGAGGAAGGAGGAAGGCGGCCGGCCTCGGACAATGAAGCGGCGAAGGCCAGCAGTGGCAGGTGAGCGCCAATGGTAGCAGGCGGTGGCAGCAGTGGTGGCGGCCAGCGGGGCACCAGTGAGGCCTGGCCTTGAACTCTGCTTGGTGGTGGGAACCCCGGCTGGCCAGGCTCATGTGAGCCCTTGGCCAACTGGCCTGTGAAGAGAGAGAGAGGGGCTGGGACACGTGGCGTGGCGATAGAGGTGGTAGTGGCAGCTTGGACATGTCGTGAGGTCGGGCGTGTCCGTCAGGAAGGAAGGACGAAGGCTAGGGTTAGAATTGGATTGGACCCTTGAATTTGGAGGAAGGTGTTTATATAGGTAGAGGAGCTAGGAGAGTCAAATGAGGTGCGGTTTTCGGCCTGTGATCGTGATCGAGCGGCAAAAAAGCATGGAGGGAGCTAGGTGGTTTCTGGGCCACTTAGAAAGGGAGTTGGGCTGCACACAAAAGAGGCTTTTGCGGTTACCGGGTTAACCGTTGGAGTATCAAGCGACCTCCAAATGATCCGAAACTTGCAGGCGGTCTACGGTGCTATACCAAGGCAGCTTGACAAACCTCGGGCCATTCGA
Source organism: Aegilops longissima (assembly GCA_021605205.1). Classification (NCBI taxonomy): domain Eukaryota; kingdom Viridiplantae; phylum Streptophyta; class Magnoliopsida; order Poales; family Poaceae; genus Aegilops; species Aegilops longissima. Next base: position 26,142 of record JAHIAM010000698.1, read on the forward strand.
GACCGTTTAACACCCTTTACGAAAAGAGGTAAAAGAGGCGCGGGAGACATAGGAGTGCGGATTGCAAAAGCGGACAGCGGGGAAAATGCTCGGATGCATAGAGGCGAACACGTATGCAAAATGAAATGCACATGATGACATGATATGAAATGCAGATGATGACATGGCAAAGTGCAACACATAAGCAAATGACATAGCAGCGGCGAATAAGCTGGCGGACACTGGCGCATCGAATCGAGGCGTTACAAAACCTTCTATGAAGTATTGGAGGAACCCGCCTTGCAATGCGAAGACAATATCGCGCGGACTCGTAGTCATTGAAGCCTAGTTCAGGAGACTCTTGAGGAGTCCCGGACTAGAGGTGTCGGATAGCGGACTATCGTCCTGCGGCGGACTCCAAGACTATGAAGATACAACATTGAAGACTTTGTCCGTGTCCGGATGGGACTTTCCTTGGCGTGGAAGGCAAGCTTGGCGTCTGGATATGTAGATCTCCTACCATTGTAACCGACTACGTGTAACCCTAACCTATCCGGTGTCTATATAAACCGGAGGGTTTTAGACCGTAGGACGAACAACAATCATACCATAGGCTAGCTTCTAGGGTTTAGCCTCCTTGATCTCGTGGTAGATCTACTCTTGTACTACCCATATTATCAATATTAATCAAGCAGGAGTAGGGTATTACCTCCATCGAGAGGACCCGAACCTGGGTAAAAACATCGTGTCCCTTGTCTCCTGTTACTATCCGCCTAGACGCACAGTTCGGGACCCCCTACCCGAGATCCGCCGGTTTTGACACCGACAACGCCCCTGGCCATCAAGTCAGATTTGGAAGCTTGAACTACGTTGCGGATATCCGTGGAGACTTGATCTTCAAGAGATTCAAGCCCGCGGCGATCGTCCCCCTACGCCCGATGAGCGTGACTTAAATCTGTCATCGGATCACACCAAGAGATGGTTGCTGCTGCTTTGCGACCTTAGAAACCAAAGCAGATTGTGCCATCCGAGGCGCGAGTCCACGGCGTTGGAGCCTCACGCGGACTCGACATCCCGCAATATTCGTGTCAATGGAACTCCGGACTCGTTTCCGGCTATAAGTTCCGGACCCAGTATGGCTGCATACATCGAGTTGGATCAATTATCGATTTTCGAATTTAGCGCCGCAAACATCTTCCAACATTCACCTTTGGGTGGCGTCCGAACTCTTTAAAGAATTTGTCCTTGGAGAAGGACTCACGGCGAACTTCGTCGAGTTCGAGCTAGAGGCGGATGAGGAGAATTTTGCTTCCACCGCCACCACTTCATAGCCCTTGTTGATGACTTAGCGGCGTGCTTGACTATGGCTCGAAGACATCGACGGTATGGACGACGATGTCGACAAGGAGCAAGGCCAAGACCCGCCATTCACTGGACGTTGGACGGCCACCTCTTCGTATGATGTGTACATGGTTGATACACCCAAAGGATCTGGCGATGACAAAGAAGAGCCAGATCTGAATAAAACCTCGGAGATGCAGTCCAAGCGCCGACGCCCCAAATGCCATTCTAAGCCTCGTCGCTCAAAATACGGCAACACCGGCACCGGAGAAAATAGTACTCCAGGCGACGCCGAAAACAATGATGACCCTGTCGGAGCCGCATCCGAACATGAGGAACACGACAACGGGCAGGATAACTCTGATGAACAGGCCATAGAAGATGACTCGAAGGACACAGTTACCGTCCTCCCTCCGAGGAGGAGACAAGCCTCGACAACAAAGACTTCATCGTGCACGAGGATCCTCTGGAGTAGGGCGCTTTAAGCTTCAGCTCATAGCCACTACAAGGAGCCTGAAAAAAGCGCAGCGACTTCAAGCGAACAAGATCGCTTTCGTCGGCGGATGGGTGATGTCGACAGCCGAAGAATCGGCCTCAAGCGCCCAACCAAGAGCTACCGAAACACGGTTGCTACCTCAATTCGATGAGTAGGCACGGGCACATATCCCCTCGGCGTAATCACGGGCGGCCACCTGCGTGGTCGAGACATGGCGACGACCAGCCACCCAGCGGTCGGGATAAAAGCGATAACTCAGGCCAAACAGCGATCGGCCCCACCGCCTGTAAACATTGAGGCGAAGAGTTCGGGGTCACACGTCGACCTCTGGCGAGACCATGGACGGTCTGACCAGGACATACAAGATCGATCTACGGATCGCGAAAGGCGTGCCTCGAGCGCGGCGATAGCTTCTGACCGGACGTGACAAACCTAACTATGCCCGGGCCGGATGCCACAGATGGACTCCATCGGAGCTACGCTGCGATGTGGCCCAATACAGAGGTGCCGCACACCCTCTCTGCTTCACAGATGAAGTACTGGATCACAAATTCCCCAGGGGTTCAAACCCGTCAATATCGAATCATACGACGGCACAACCGATCCCGCGGTGTGGATCGAAGATTTTATTCTCCACATCCACATGGCCCGAGGAGATGACCTCCACGCCATCAAATACCTCCCATTAAAGCTCAAAGGACCAGCTCGACACTGGCTAAATAGTCTGCCTAAGAACTCCATCGGCAACTGGGAGGACTTGGAAGAAGCCTTCATCAACAACTTCCAAGGTACATATGTCCGGCCACCCGATGCTGATGACTTAAGCCACATAGTTCAACAATCTGGAGAATCGTCCAGGAAATTCTGGACTAGGTTCCTAACCAAAAAGAACCAGATCATTGACTGTCCGGATGCCGAGGCCCTAGCAGCCTTCAAACACAGCATCCACGACAAATGGCTAGCATGCCACCTCGGCCAAGAAAAGCCGAAGTCTATGGCAGCTGAGGGAGTCGTGGACTAGGGGGTGTCCGGATAGCCGAACTGTCATCTTTGGCCGGACTCCTAGACTATGAAGATACAAGGTTGAAGACTTACGTCCGTGTCCGGATGGGACTTTCCTTGGCGTGGAAGGCAAGCTTGGCGTCTGGATATGTAGATCTCCTACCATTGTAACCGACTTCTGTGTAACCCTAACCCTATTCGGTGTCTATATAAGCCGAAGGGTTTTTAGTCTGTGGGGCGAAGAACAATCATACCATAGGCTAGCTTCTAGGGTTTAGCCTCTACGATCTCGTGGTAGATCTACTCTTGTACTACCCATATCATCAATATTAATCAAGCGGGGTAGGGTATTACCTCCATCGAGAGGCACGAACACAGGTAAAAACATCGTGTCCCTTGTCTCTGTTACCATCCGCCTAGGCATGCAGATCGGGACCCCCTACCGAGATCCGCGGTTTGACACCGACATTGGTGCTTTCATTGAGAGTTCCTGCAATATGCCGTCACCTATAGGCCCGATGGCTCCTTGATCATCAACAACGACACGGTCCGGTGAGACTTTTCTCCCGGACAGATCTTCGTATTCGGCGGCTTTGCGCTGCGGGCAATTCACTTGGCCATCTGGAAGCAGATCAGCTTCGCCCTAGCCATCGGTCAGATTTGGAAGCTTGAACTATCTCGGCCGACATCCGCGGAGACTTGATCTTGACGGTTGAGCCACAACCAAATGCGCCGCCTTGTCTCGATGGGCGCGATCTAGCTCTGGCTGTCGAGCGGTGTCTGGAGGCTGCACAGCGTCCGCTCCGACCCTTAGCTCGGGCCGACTCCCCGATCAGTCTGAGTGGTTGGACACGCCTCGGGGCTACAATCTCAACAGTGATTGAGGCGAACTCCATCCCTGTCGCTGCGAAGCCGTGACTCAAGGTGCGGACTCCTCTCGGACTCGAACCCTCTGCGCCCCCAATCGAATCCGATTGGGCACCGTTCATGGAATTCACTGCGCGGACATCTTTCCTTTTCGCCCTTTGGCGACATCTTGGTCACTAAAGTCTCTCTCTTTATCGGAGAGCCTGGCGGACTTCTGATCGAGAAAGTTTGGGATCACGGACAGCGAAAAATTCAGCGCCCACCCACCCACTTTGTAGCCAGCATCGATGATTTAACCGACATGCTCGACTTGAATCCGAAGACATCGATGGTATGGGCGGCGATGCGGAGGCGACCAGAACCAGCGCCTATAGGGCCTTTGGAAGGCCACCTCGTCATCGACATATACATGGTGGACATCCCAAAAGATGGGAGCAGCGATGGAAGCGGAGGCTGACCCTCAAGAAACAGCCCAAGCGTCGGCGTCGTGGCGCCGCTCTAAATCCATACAGCAAAAATGGTGATTGACGCGGGAGATAATAACACCACGGGCGGTGCGAAGACAACCCCCTCGGCTGGATTCAGCACGGAGGAGGAGAAGCAGAATCCGCTGTGATGCGGCGAGAAAAAAAAAGGTAGAGGGCGATAATTATCGCCCGCTCGAAGATGAGGCAAGCCTCGGCGACAGCGAATTTATGCGTACTGAGGACCCGCCGAAAAGTGGCGTTTCAAGCGAGGGTTATAGCCACGGCAAGCAGCCTCGAGGAAAAAGCAGCATCGAGCTTAGAGCTGACCAAGACTTGCTAGGCGACAAATGGTTGAAGTCCTTGCGGCGAAGAGTATGAACTCGAGCGCCCTCAAGAGATACCCCAAACACAGGCTGCTACCCCAATTAGAGGAAGCAGCACCCAAACTACATCACTAGCGCGATCGTCGGCCGACCGGCCACCGGTGGCTTGACGAAAACCTCTAGACCCTCCATTCAAGCGCGCCCGGCGCGCTCGACCAAGACACGAGGAAGCGCGCCCGGACACATGAGGCGTGTTGGAGAACAAGGCAAGGCAAACAAGATCGATCTCACGGATCGGCGTGGGGCCCACGATACATGGCGATAACCGTCACGCCGGATACAACAATTCGGCCGGGCGAACCTGATGAAAAAGCTCATTTGAGCTGCGTCGTGATATAGCCCAATAAAGAGGTGCGGCGCACCACTATGCTTCCGAGGCGAAGTGATGGATCATCAAATCCCGAGGTTTCAAACCCGTAAACATCGAATCATACGATGGCACAACAGATCCTGCGGTTTGGATCGAGGACTACCTCCTCCATATCCACATGGCCCGCGGTGATGATCTACGCCATCAAATACCTCCACTCAAGCTTAAAGGACCAGCTCGGCATTGGCTTAACAGCTTGCGGCGAGAATCAATTGGTTGTTGGGAGGACACGGAAGCCGCATTCCTTGATAACTTCCGGGGCACATATGTGCGACCACTGAGCGCCGATGACCTCAGCCACATAATTGATAGCGGAAGAATCGGCGGACAATTACGGACGGTTCCTAACCAAGAAAAATCAAATTGTTGTTGTCCGGATCACGAGAGGCCCTTGCAGCCTTCAAACATAACATCCATGACGGTGGCTAGCCCGGCACCTAGGACGGAAAAGCGAAATCCATGGCAGCCCTCACAACACTCATGACCGCTTTAGCGCAGGAGAGGACAATGGCTAGCTCGAAGCAACAACTTGACCAAAAACCCTGGTAGTTCGGATACCAAGGACAGCAATGGCAGGTCACGTCGCAACAAGAACAAGCGCCGCGTGCGGCGATAATGATGAAGATACAACAGTCAATACGGATTGAGGCTCTAAACCGGTCGCGGAAGAAGCCATTCAAAAGAAATACCCAAGGCCGTCAACTTGGACCGAATACTCGATCGCTTGTGCGGATACATGGCACCCTCGAAAAACCAGCCAATCACACCATGAGTGATTGTTGGGTGTTCAAGCAAGCGAGCAAGCTAAGTGCGAACTCAATGACAAGGGGCTGCATAGCGATGGCGAGGAGGAGCCCGGCCGAACAATAGAGGACGGAAGGGCTTTCCCACACAAGTGCGGACGGTGAACATGATATCATAACCCATATACCCAAAAGGAGGCGGAAGCATGCACTAAAGGGATGTATATGCGATGGAGCGGTCGCCCAGTTCAACCCATGGTCTTCTGCCCGATCACCTTTGATCGAAGGACCACCCACTAGCATCCATCACGGCGGTTTCACGCATTGGTTCTTGACCCAATTATTGTGGTTCACCTCACTAGAGTCACGATGGGCGGCGGCAGCAGCTGAACCTGCTTTATCGGGATCTGATGTGCAAAATGGGCATAGATCCCTCAAAGATTAAACCCACAAAGACAACCTTTAAAGGCGTAATAACAGGTGTAGTGGCCAATTATACAGGCTCGATTACACTCGAAGTGGTCGCCGGATCCCGGATAACTTCGAGCGAAGAGTTAATCTTGACATAGTCCCGTTCATGGCGGCTATCACGCCTTTGCTTTCCGGACGAACCGCATTGCAAAGTTCAATGTGGTGCCGCTTTCGCATACCTCAAGCTCAAGATGTCGGGCCCTCGAGGTAATCACGGTCAATGGAAACACGAGCGCTCTCTCCGAGCGGAGAAGCTGCAGCGGACCCTCATGGGCGGAGGTGCAAAGCAGCCTCTCACAACAATTCTCGAGTCCGTCCACTAAGCGTCCGGACAACATCAAGCGTGCGGGTAACCTACAACAAGACCGCTGGCACGATCCAAGCAGCGTAGCAATCCGGCTAACCCGGTCCTCGCGAAATTGCGAAGCCGATTACTACTGGCGTACATAACTACGCTCTGGAGATACCATGGGCATACGGGGAGGGCACGACCACGACACGCCCAGAATGTGGCTCAACCGCACCAGGGGCTCCCAATTGTGTCATTCTTTTTCTTTATTCTTTTTTCTTACTTTCAGGACTCCGTTTTCCAGAAGTCCTTTCCGGCACTAGAATTGTCGTACTCACGATGCAACAGCCAGGGAAGCAGAAAGCTACGTCGAGTGTTAAGGTGGTCTCTACTACGAGCATTATACCTGTTTTACATACCACCCCGCAGCTTACCCCTGGAGGGGGACATGTTAAATAGTCCATCCCTTGCTTATCTCACTATTTGTATCGTTCTGCTTTCATTGCAGTACCTTTTTGAATAAATAATACATAGCTTTTGCCTATTATTGCACTCCTTTCTTTATCTATATATATGTTCGTCTCATGACATGTTGCACCCGTACACTTTAGTGCAGCCAATACCGAGGGCTTAAGTACCCCAAAATTATGGTGTGATAAGTCCGAACACTTTCACAAGTCGGCACCCGAACTTATAGCATTATATGCATCGGCTCGAATCATGTCTTGGGTCAATAGTTGGGTTTGCCGGCTCCTATGTTTTGGTACCTTCGTTCGTTATATCGGCTAAGGTAGCACTAGGAGAACTCACTGCGATTGTGCCCGGTTGAGCTGGGTTGAGCACCTCGATGGAGAAAGCTAAAACTGACCCGTCAAGATAGAGGCGAGAGCGATGCGGCTGTTCGAGAAGGTTTTTCGGGTCCCTAAAGAGTTATGCGCCGTGGAACGGCATTGTCCGACCAAAGGCGTGGATAGCGCCCGAACTCAGTCTTCGAATACTAGGGGCCGCGAAATTTAAAATTATAGAATTCTATGGCTAAGTGAGAGTGTTCAAGCACTATAAGTCCGGTTGCCTTGTTACGTTGCGTTGGCGCCTCCTCGATGGACCCAGAATGGGAACAAGAAGCTCAAATTTATCGAACACCCGACACTTTCGTGGCATGGGGTTGAAGCCAACGACTTGCCATCTCTCAAATTTGATAAATGGCGCCTGAAGGTAATATTTTAAAATAACAAGCGTTGCTTAGCGCATATGAACAAGTTTTCAGCGTACAAGATAACAAATGTGAGTCTATTCAAAAATTACATCTTTGGAGCACTCATCCGCTATCTGGCGAACGCGCTTCGGGGCGCCCTCATAGTACATTTGGACTTGCGATGATCCTTGCCCTTGGTGGCCGTCCGTCACAAGCTTCTCCGCATCCAGCTTGCCCGGTGCACTTTAGCGCGGGCGAGGGCCAACAGGCACCTTCAATCTGAGGCGGGCGCTTGATGTCTTCAATCCATGGGACGGCGTCCACCGGCGCTACACTAACCGAAGTAGCTCCAGGCATGGCTTCCAATGGCCATAGCGAACTATGAGGCCCTTCATGGCCTGTTGGCGACCTTGTGGACTCGACCAGCTGCTTCGGCTGGTCGCTCGAAACACCGGATGTTGACATCGACATCTTGAGACGAGAACAGCTTCTCGTCGAGCTCCCCTCCTTGGCGGTAGAAGCGGCAGCATCGGACACACTACGGGGCAGATCTGCAAATGCTCTGGAGAGCTCGAATCCGGGTAAGTAATAGGTAATTCACTTTCACATGATTGCTTTGCATAAAGAATGCCTTACCGCCGCTATCTTCTTCAATCATTCAATTTCTTGGAGGCTTTTGGGCTTGGCCTTAGCGGCTTTGGCACTCTCAAGAGCGAGGCAAGCTCGGACTCTCGGGTCTTGAGTCACGCTCCAAACCCTCGTGTTTTTCCACGAGCACTGGAGCTCTTGCCGTACCTCCGCCAGCTCGCCTCCCCTTCTCTTGCTCGGTGCGCTCACTAACCGCTTTGTTTTCGGCCGCGGACACCGCCTCCTTCAGGGTCGACACCTCGCTCGTGGCCCCTGCAGTACCCATGTTATTCCTGTTATCTTTTGCAACCAAATCCTTTCTATAAAGTATTTCGTTAATAAGGTATACTTACCTTCCTTGTCCTCGAGCTGCTTCTTGGCAAGGCCGAGCTCATTCTCGGACTGCTCGAGGCTCTGCTTCAATGCATTGACCTCCATGATCGGTCTGTGAGAGGTCGGCGCAGCCTGCATTCCCATATTGACATACTTATGTTAGACTCCTGCAAATATCTTTTTAGATCCTTAGTCGGCTTTTCTTTCCGAACACGAACTAACCATCGAGGGGCTACTGCCTATCTTGGTAATATTTTTACATATTCTAAACTTACCTCAAAGTGTGTTAGAAGGCTGGTGCAGGCTTGATCAGCCCGCTCTTGGCGGGTGAACTTTCAGATCACCACACTCATAGCAGTGCGGTGCTCCTCCTCGATGGGGCTGTTAAGCACCTCCCGAAGCTATCCAGTGCCTCGGTTGGGCCGGAGGACACGGCGTCTTACCCTTCCTATGAAGGACCGCTTGCGGACTTGAGCTGCTGAAGGTTCCGGTATGGAGTCCGGACAAGGGTTGGGCTTAGAGCCCCTGGAGGTCTCGCCCCCAATGCGCCTGGAGTCCGGGAGGTGGCCTTGCGGCACCTCCTGCGCCACCTCCTCTTGACCAGGCCCCCCTTGGGGCCCCACCTCGGCGTCGTCCGCAGCGTGAGGTGAGGAGGTGGCCGGAAGTGAAGTACTCTCCATTTCCGACGAACTCAGGGACCCGCTCGACGAAGCGGCGAACTCGTCCTTGGGCGGGCTGCATGATTGTTCGGCATTAGAGAACACTATGCAATGAAAAAAAGCCATGGATACCCGGACACTTACGATTTCGCCAGGTGCTTGGACCTTGTTGGCCACTCCTCCTCGTCGTTGTCGGCGTTGGTGGAGAAGTCCGGAGGAAGGGTCCTTCCCTTCTTGGACCCTCCGGCCTCCCGGTTAGGCGGCCTTCCTTTTCTTCTCTCCCCGGCTGGGAGAGGGCTATTTTCCTCCTCCTCTTCCTCGAGAGGAGGATTCCGCCTCAGGGTTGTCAGGCGATGAGTCAGGCGGCACTGGCGTCGGGAAACTCCTTGAGTTCCGTGGCCTCCTTCTTGTCCTTCTTCTCGGCACCACATGAGAGTGCGGAGCAGCCTTTCCGTCAATCAGGCGTCCGCTTTGTCTTCGGCAAAGGGCGGACGGTTAATCTGTCGGGCGTCTTCAGCGAGTCTGTCAAAGGTTAGGGAGTTTTAGATCCCACATAGAGTCAATCTATGAAAACAAGAGTCCCATAAAGGGTAAAATAACCTACCTCGCTGGCTTGCGCTGCGGCGAGAATCGCGATCTTGATGGCGGATGTAGAACCTCGGCGTATGAACAGCACCTTCCGGGCATCTTCGTATGTAGTGTCGAAGAGCCTTTTCGAGTTAGCTCTTTGTCTTGGGATCGAACTTCCATTATTTGAAGGCCCGTTGTTGGCATGGGAGAATCCGTGGATGAGCATCACTGGATTACCTTGACAAGCTGAGATTCTTGTCCACCAGGTTTGAGCCTTGAGTTTGGAGTCGGATAGCTCGCCGAATTCCCCCGTCGGGCCCGTCTCTTTCCATGATGAGAGCCGTGTGGGAAGCAGATCAGAATTCGGGGCCGCCGCCCATTGAAGTCAGCGGCTCGGTGATGTAGAACCACCCGATTGCCACCCCTTGATGGTCTCCACAAAGGCCCTCGAGCCATAGGACTTTGGCCATCTTGCCAACCATGGCGCCTCCGCCTCCGCTTGGCGGCCGCCCACTACCTTGACCTGACATTGAAGATCTTCAGCCATAAGCGAAGTGGGGCTGGATCTTGAAGGAAGGCCTCGCCTGACGATGAAAGCCGAGATGTTGAGGATGAAATTCAGGGCCAGATCATGGAAGTCAAGCCGTAGTAGAACATGAGCCCCGGACAAATGGGTGAAGTGGAAAACCTAGTCCAGCGGAGGAAGTGGGGAGAAACACCACCCTCTCATGGGGCACAGGGGTTGGAATGAGCTACCCAGCGTCGGGCAGCCGGTCTTGCGATGTTGCTGGACAAGTATCCGGCCTTCCGCAACTTTTGATGTGCCCTTACGTGACGGAGGAGGCCATCCACCTGCCTCCGCTCGGATATAGTTGGAGAAGGTTGAGGTGGGATGTGCGGACTTAGGCGCTGGGCTCGAGTCTTGTGAAATGGGTGAACAAAGGAGGAAGAAGGCGTGGGTGAAAAGGTGGATCCTTATCCCTTATATGGAATGACGAAGCTATCGTCCCCACCAGACTGGTAAAACAAGCTTATCTCCCAAAGCGCTGTAATCAATGGGCGCGGATGGGTTACCACGTCCGTATTGATGAGAAACCGGAATAAGGGGCACGATCTCCGCTCGATAAGATGTGCCAAGGAAACCGCCTCACTAAGCGCTGAGGTGGGATAGTAAAAGCGATTTTAATGAAGGCTTGGCGTGGTGTGATGTCACGCCCGCGGAATCGTCGACAGATCTGTGCAAAGGTTATTCTCTCTGGTAGTATGTGGAACTTGTTTTGCAAAGCGGACACTATCCTTGTGTTCAAAACCTTCTATGAAGTATTAGGAGGAGAACCCGCCTTGCAATGCCAAAAGACAATATGCACGCGCGGACTACGTCGTCATTGAAGCCTGGTTCGAGGCTCTTGAGGAGTCTGGACTAGGGGTGTCGGATAGCGAACTATCATCTTTGGCGGACTCCTAGACTATGAAGATACAAGATTGAAGACTTCGTCCCATGTCCGGATGGGACTTTCCTTGGCGTGGAAGGCAAGCTTGGCGTCTGGATATGTAGATCTCCTACCATTCTAACCGACTCTGTGTAACCCTAACCCTATTAGGTGTCTATATAAACCGAAGGGTTTTAGTCAAATGGGGCGAAGAACAATCATACCATAGGCTAGCTTCTAGGGTTTAGCCTCTACGATCTCGTGGTAGATCTACTCTTATACTACCCATATCATCAATATTAATCAAGCGGGAGTAGGGTATTACCTCCATCGAGAGGGCCGAACACAGGTAAACTGTCGTGTCCCTTGTCTCCTGTTACCATCCGCCTAGACGCACAGTTCGGGACCCCCTACCCGAGATCCGCCGGTCTTGACACCGACAGCAGCCCTTACGGCACTCATGACCCGCTTTTGCGCGGGTGAGGACAGCTGGCTGGCCCGAAGCAAAAACACAGCCAGCGAGGCAGGCCCCTCAGAGGCCAAGATCAGCACCAGCAAGCTCCGGCGCAATAAACACAAACGCCGAAGCAATGGCGATAACACCGACGACACAATAGTAAACGCCGGATTCAGCGGCTCCAAGTCCGACCAACGGAAGAAGCCCTACAAGAGGAGCACCGAGGGACCTTCCAGCCTGGACTGCATACTCGACCGTCCGTGCCAGATACATGGCACCCCAGACAAACAAGCAATCACACCAACAGAGATTGTTGGTTCTTCAAACAGGCTGGCAAGTTAAATGCCGAGAATAAAGAAAAGGGATCATAAAGTGAGGACGAGGACGAAGAGCCCCGGCAGCCGAACACCGGGGGCAGAAGAAATCCCCCCCCCCAAGTCAAAATGGTGAATATGATATACGCCACGCACATCCCGAAAGGGCATAAGCGGGCACTCGGGGGCGTCTGGCGGTAGAGCCAGTGAACCCAAAGTTCAATCTGTGGTCGTCATTTCCGATCACCTTTGATCGTTGAGATCATCCGACTAGTATCTGCCATGGCGGTTCGGCAGCACTGGCCTTGACCCAATCATCGACGGATTCCACCTAACAAGAGTCCTGATGGATGGTGGAAGCAGCCTCAACCTACTCTACCAGGATACAGTACGGAAGATGGGCATTAATCCCTCACGAATCAAACCCACAAAGACTACCTTTAAAGGAGTAATACCAGGCGTGGAGGCCCGCTGCACGGGCTCAATCATGCTGGAGGTGGTCTTCTGTTCTCCGGAAAACTTCCGAATTGAAGAGTTAATCTTCAATATTGTCCCCTTCCGCAGTGGCTACCATGCACTGCTCGGACGAACCACGTTCGCTAGATTCAACGTGGTCCCAAACTATGCTTACCTCAAGCTCAAGATGCCCGGTCCACGCGGCGTCATAACAGTTAATGGAAATATGGAATGCTCCCTCTGTACAGAGGATCACACAGCCGCCCTAGCAGCTGAATTACAGAACGGCCTTTTCAAGCAGATCCGCAATCCGGCTGCCAAGCCCACGGACACCATCAAGAAGGTCCAGACTACGCTGCCACAGGACAACTCGACCCGTCAAGAGCTTGACTAGCAATTCGGCCTCCATCCCAGCCCTGATCAAGTAGTGGCATTCGTACCACGCGCACATAATTACGCACTCAAAATTCCATGGGCATCAACGGAGGCACAACTTGTGGTCCACAGTACTGCCAGACCAACCCCGGACTCACATATCCCTTCCCCTTTTTTCCTTTTTGTTTTAGGTTCTTTTTCCCGTGTGCCTGATAACCAGACCCTTCGAAGGATCGACATACAAAGACGGCTAGCAGCATAGGTGCGTAGGGTAACCTCTACACGTTCTTCTTGATGGATTTCTACTTATTTCTCAGGACCCGCACGCTGCGCCCCCTCAACTCCGGCATGTTAAATAGCCTAGAGGCTTATTGCACTCTTTGTACAGGATACGCCTTGACGTATCCATACAGTCATAATAAAAATGGTTTGCGGCCCAGTTTCTGTGATTTGCGTTTCTTACTTCATTTTTATTTCGATTTGCTTATTGATCGCATCCGTACAATCTGGTACGTCTCACATTCGCTAGGGGCTCCCTATCGTCCCATAATGTGGCAGCAAAGTCCGAACACTTCTTATAGATAAGTTTAGCGCCCCAAATTTAGCATTACATGCATTGGCTCCTGATGACCCACAAGTATAGGGGATCTATCGTAGTCCTTTCGATAACTAAGAGTGTTGAACCCAACGAGGAGTAGAAGGAAATGATAAGCGGTTTTCAGCAAGGTATTCTCTGCAAGCCCTGAAATTATAGGTAACAGATAGTTTTGTGATAGGATAATTTGTAACGAGCAACAAGTAACAAAAGTAAATAAAGTGCAACAAGGTGGCCCAATCCTTTTTGTAGAAAAGGACAAGCCTGGACAAACTCTTATATAGAGAAAAGCGCTCCCGAGGACACATGGGAATTATCATCAAGCTAGTTTTCATCACGTTCATATGATTCGCGTTTGATACTTTGATAATTTGATATGTGGGTGGACCGGTGCTTGGGTGATGTCCTTACTTGGACAAGAATCCCACTTATGATTAACCCCTATTGCATTCATCCGTAACTACAAAAGAAGTATTAAGGTAAACCTAACCATAGCATGAAACATATGGATCCAAATCAGCCCCTTACAAAGCAACACATAAACTAGGGTTTAAGATTCTATCACTCTAGCAACCCATCATCTACTTATTACTTCCCAATGCCTTCCTCTAGGCCCAAACAATGGTGAAGTGTCATGTAGTCGACGTTCACATAACACCACTAGAGGAGAGACAACATACATCTCATCAAAATATCGAACTAATACCAAATTCACATGACTACTAATAGCAAGACTTCTCCCATGTCCTCAGGAACAAACGTAACTACTCACAAAGAATATTCATGTTCATAATCAGAGGAGTATTAATATGCATAATGGATCTGAACATATGATCTTCCACCAAATAAACCAACTAGCATCAACTACAAGGAGTAATCAACACTACTAGCAACCTACAAGTACCAATCCCGGACTTAGAGACAAGAATTGGATACAAGAGATGAACTAGGGTTTGAGAGGAGATGGTCTTTGGTGAAGATGTTGATGGAGATTGGCCCTCCCGATGAGAGGAGCATTGGTGATGACGATGGCGATGATTTCCCCCTCCGAGGGAAGTGTCCCTGCAGAGAAAAGCTCATGAGCCCTAGATTGGTTCGCCAAGGTTCCGCCTCGTGGCGGAGTCTCGTTCAGCTTGCTTATGATTTTTTGGACGAAAGACTTCATATAGCAGAAGATGGCCGGAGGAGGGCCACCGGGGGCCCACAAGGCGGGGCGCGCCGGGGGGGCGCGCCCCACCCTCGTGGCTGTGGTGTGGGCCCCCTCTGGTATTTCTTCCGCTTGGTATTTTTTATTATTTCCAAAAATGACTTCCGTGGAGTTTCAGGACTTTTGGAGTGTGCAGAATAGGTCTCTAATATTTGCTCTTTTTCCAGCCCAGAATTCCAGCTGCTGGCATTCTCCCTCCTTATGTAAACCTTGTAAATAAGAGATAATAGGCATAAGTATTGTGACATAATGTGTAGTAACAGCCCGTAATGCAATAAATATCAATATAAAAGCATGATGCAAAATGGACATATCAGCTCTGAATCATGTCTTTGGTCAATAGTTGGGTTGCCCGGCTGCTGTGCTTGCTACCCTACATTCCGCTGAATCGACTAGGGTAGTAAAGGGAGAACTACTGCGATTGTGCCCTGGCCTTGACCAGATGAGCACCTCAGTAGAGAAAGCCGAAAACTGACTATCATGATATGGCAAGAGCCGGTCAACTGTTCGAGGGTTACAAATCGTTGGAGATTTTTTCCGTGTTATGCGAGAGATCGGCACTTCCCGATCAGATGTTGACAGCACTCTGGTTTAAACCAGGGGCTGCGCCCATGCTTTATTATAAAAATCCTATGGCTAAGTGAGGGCGTTCAAGCCGTATAGTCTGATTTCCTTGTTCGTTGCGCTAAACAACTCCTTCAAGGACCATGTAATTGGATCAAGATTGTTTAGATTCCATCCCGAACACCTCCGTACAACATACGTGAGGGCAGAAGCCAACGACTGGCCAACCCTCAGATTACATGCAACATGGCCGCGCAGAAGGAAACAATTCAAATCATAATAAAATTACTTTACAAAAACCAGCTTTGTTTTCATAATACAAAGCAAGGGAAACATGAATACATTCATTCAAATTCAATGTCCTGCGAACATTGAGCCGCCACAAGTCGAGACCCTTCTATGACATCCGAAAATATCGTTCGGGTGTGCGGTGCTCCTTTCCCTCCGGCGGCCCACTAGCAACTTCAACGGCGTTCATCTTCGCCCACCACATCTTGCAGCGAGTGGAGGCCATACGGGCACCTTCAATACAGGCGGAGCGCTTGACGACGTCCAGCCGAGGACAGGCGTTCACCATCCACCTCACGAGCCCGTAGTAGCTGCCAGGCATAGCTTCGGCTGGCCATAGCCGGATTGTCAAATCCTTCATGGCTAATTCGGCCACCCTGTACTGCTCCGCCAGTTGTTTCAGCTGATCGGTGAAGGACACGGGAGGCTCTGACACTGCATATTGCAACCAGAATAGCTTCTCTGCAGAACCCCCTCCTTCGGCTCGATAGAACTCCATGGCGTCTGATACACTACGTGGTAAATCAGCAAAAGCCCCTGGGGAACTCCGAACCCAGGTTAGTAAAAGGTACTGCTTCTCCACATACTTTCTTTGCTTCTTAAAAGCCTTACCCGCCGTGATCTTCTTGGCCTCCTGGATCTCCTGAAGGGCGGCCTGGGCCTCATTCCGTGCGGTCTCCGCGCTCTGATGAGCCTTGGTGAGTTCGGCCCCTTGAGCTGACGCATCATTCTCCAAGGTCTCACATTTGTTAACCGCATCCTGGAGCTCCTGCTGGACTTCTTTGACCCGGGCCTTGAGCTTCTTACGGGCGCTTGCTGCTGGACAACCTTCTCCTCGGCCTCACCCAGGGCCTTCCTCAGGGCCTCGACCTCGGTCGCGGCTTCTGCACATATCATGACACCGCTGTCAATATACAGCGCTTATTCTTTTCCGAACACATAGCAGGTCGTCACTCACCTTGCTTCTCCTGGAGCTGAATTTTAATCTCGCCGAGCTCGTTCTCGGTCTGCTCCAGCCTCTTCTTCAGTTCAGAGACCTCAGCAGCATGCGAGGTCGCGTCCAGCTGTGATGCCTTCTTATCGATACATATTTAGTCAGCCTCCCATAATTAAGAATTGATCCTCTGTCTGGTTCTTCTCGACGAACACCGGACAGTGTCTCAGGGGCTACGGACTACATGGGGTTTTTCTCTTTCTTACCTCGAAACCTGTCAACAAGTTGCTGCAGGGTTCATTCAGTCCACTCTTGGCGGACAGAACCTTCTGGATCACCGCACCCATAAAGACACGGTGCTCGTCCATGAAGGAGGCGCCTCGTAGCGCCTCCATCAGGTTATCCAGCGCCCCTGGATGGACGGGGGCCACCGGTGGAAGCAGCACACCTCCCTCCTTCAGAAGGGGCTGCTCGCCTGACTCTGGAGATATACGAGTCTCCAGAATCATATTCAGCTGAGGGCCGAACTGGATGCGGCCCTCTTCGCCAGTCTTCATGGGGCTCGATTCCCCCATGTGTTCGGCAGTGGAGGCCTTGCCTTGTGGCGCCTCCCGGATAGCGTCCTGGGCTCCTCCCCGGTTCGGAGCAGTCCTCCGGGATAGCACTTCAGCGTTGTCCCTGGCCCCAGGGGATTAAGCAGGCGGTGGCGACATGCTCGCCATCTCCGACGGAGCCTACGAACCTCCAGATGAGGATCGCTAGATAAGGTCACGGGCCGACTGCGATAGTGCATTTAACCTTGTCAAGATAATAAAGAGAAAGGGCCGGATACGCGCATGAGCGAGCCACATCACTTATGATGCGGCTTGGGGCTTAGTGCTGGGGCGTCGCTCCGCACTACTGTCGACATCCCACGCAGTGTTAAACGCTGGGACGCCCTTCCCCTTCTTGGGCGTCTCCGCCTCCAGACGCGCCGAAGCCGCCCTCTTTTTCTTCTTCTCCTCGGGGGGGGGGGGGGTTGATTTCCTTCTCCTCCCCCTCCTCTTCCTCGTCATTGTCCTCAGGGACAGAGGAATGAGCTTCATCGTCTTCAGACGTAATGTCCAGAGTGCCCTTGCGTTGGGGGCCACTCTTCGCCCCCTTGGCCTTCTTCTCCGGCGCCTTATATGGCGCCGGCACCAGCATCTTCGCCAGGCGCGGGATGACCGATTCTTCGGGCAGCGGAGCCGGACACTGGATCCGCCTCCCCCTCTCCGTCCAGTCCTGAAGGAGCAATAATAAAAGCTTAGATATCATCCTCGAAACATTTAAGTTGGGGATACGTCAAAAAAAATACCTCGCTGGAGGGGTGTTTACAATCGTGACCACGGTCTGAGTCCGTGGCTGGTGGCTTCTCGTTGCCCTTAAAGAGCAACTTCCAGGCACCTTCGTGAGTAGTCTCGAAGAGCCTTGTCAAGGTTTGGTGCTTCTTCGAATTGAAATCCCACAAAGGGCGGCTTCGGCGCTGGCATGGAAGAATCCGGCGGACTAGCATCACCTGGATGACGTCAACGAGCTTGACATTTTTGGTCACCATGCTTTGAACGCGCATCTGCAGCGCTATCAGCTCGTCAGGTGAACACCAGTCCGGACTCTTCTCGACCCAGGAGGTGAGTCGCATGGGAGCACCGGAGCGGAATTCGGCAGCTGCGGCCCAGGAGGTGCCGCGAGGTTCTGTGATGTAGAACCACTGCTTCTGCCACTCCTTCACCGTCTCCACAAAAGTGCCTTTGGGCCAGGAGACATTGGATAGCTTGCTCACCATGGCTCCCCCGCACTCTGCATGCTGGCCGTCCACCACCTTCGGCTTCATGTTGAAGACTTTGAGCCATAGCCCGAAGTGGGGTTGGATGTGGAGGAAGGCCTCGCACACGACGATAAACGCCGAGATGTTGAGGAAGGAATTCGGGGACAGATCATGGAAATCTATCCCGTAATAATACATCAGCCCGCGGACGAAATGGTGGAGTGGAAACCCTAGCCCGCGGAGGAAATGGGGGATGAATAATACCCTCTCAGTGGGCTTCGGCGTGGGGACGACTTGTCCCTCGGCCGGCAGGCGGTGGGCGATCTCCTTCGCCAAATATCCGACCACCCGAAGCTCAGTAATGCCCTCCTCCTTGACGGAGGAGACCATCCACTTGCCCTGACCTCCGGATCCGGACATGGTTGCTTGTGTAGAAAGGAGATGAGTACTTGGGTGCTGGAGCTTGAGATTGGAAAGACGGAGGCAGAGGGAGGGCGTGTGAGAGGAAGAGGGAATCCTTATCCCCTTATAAAGGCAGTGAATATTAAAAGCCTCCTCACTCGCCCTAAAAACTCGCCTATTCCCAAGGGCCGTATAAATGGCACAGTTGGGTTACCCATGCCCGCATTCATGAGAATCCCGCGATAAGGGGACATGATCTCTGCTTTGACAAGACGTGCCAATGGCAACCGCATCTCAAAGCATGGAGCGGCAGATGAAAAGCGGTTCGAAATTATGACCGGACAGACGTGATGTTGTGTTGTAAAAAGCTGTCAGCGGATAGAACTCGTGTAAAAATATATATATTCTCTCTGCGGTTGTATGTGATAGGTCCGGATACTATCGTCGCATCTGAAGACTATCTTGGAGTTCGGAGAAAGGGGAACCTGCCTTGCAATGCCGAAGATAATCTGCGCGCCAGACTCCTCATCATGGAAAGCCAGGTTCAAGGGCTACTGAGGGAGTCCTGGACTAAGGGGTCCTCGAGCGTCCGGCCTGTTATCCATGGGCCGGACTGATGGGCTGTGAAGACATGAAGACCAAAGACCATACTCGTGTCCGGATTGGACTCTACTTGGCGTGGAAGGCAAGCTTGGCGACCGAAGATTCCTTCTTATGTAACCGACTCCATGTAAACCCTAGATCTCCCCGGTGTCTATATAAACCAGAGGGGTTAGTCCGGAAAGGGTAGATACACATTACCATAGTCATATAGGCTAGACTTCTAGGGTTTAGCCATTACGATCTTGCGGTAGATCAACTCTTGTAATACTCATATTCATCAAGATCAATCAAGCAGGAAGTAGGGTATTACCTCCATAGAGAGGGCCCGAACCTGGGTAAACATCGTGTCCCCCGTCTCCTGTTACCATCGATCCTAGCCGCACAATTCGGGACCCCCTACCCGAGATCCGCCGGTTTTGACACCGACACCCATGCTACTACTTGTTCCAAAGACATGCACACCATCGAAATAGTCCATCTATATCAATATACATAGAGAGGGAATATTTTTTACAAGAGAGGAAATAGTTCATCCATCCATAATGCCCTACTGCTGGTGCAGCATCTTCTTCTTCTTCTTCTTCTTCTTCTTCTTGTTCTCATTTTCTGTGGGAGACGGCTTCTCAACAAGCTCTCTGGACCTTGTAGCTATCTCGAAACTCACAAGGGCATCGAGGGCAGCATATTTTATCCGCTCGTACGTCAAGGGATAATTCTCCCATCCAGACGACCTTAATGCCAACGTCTCGTCACCCTTCTGAAGATTTGTTCCTAGCACAAATTTTGCTACGTCGAATAGGGATGGTGTCGGTTTATCACAATCTTCTACAGGAATTTTTATTTTGGTTTGTAGGTCAGCGATGCTTTTCAAATCAAGGTTGTACAGCTCCAACTTATGTTTGTCCCCTGCGATGGCTGCCCCATAGAAGTATATGTCCTCCTGAGACAAGAAATCGTGAAGCTCACCTGGTATGGAGGGCGCGTGTATGATGTGGTACACCAAAACATCATCTTCGAGGCACAACTGAAGGACAGCAGCGCGTTGGATCTTCCCAGTGGCACGGTCCGTGTACTCTGCGTCGAGACCGTTGACATTCATCTCCACCTTTTGGAGGGAGTTGGATACATTGTTGATCCACTTCCGAACAACCCTTGGGTGGTCAGTGAGTGTGGCAAGTATGCTCAACGAGCCTTCGACGAGGACATGTTGGACGCTAAAAACCTGCATCTCGATCTCTTTCGCCATTTGGAACCACTGGATCGGAGGGCTATGGTTTGGAGAATTAGGATTAGATGGCTAGTCTAACTGAAGAAGATTATTATTTATAGGGGCTTCGAAATTACTCCAGGAGGATGTGAAGAGGTTAAAACAATGTGAATGCAGTGTGGTTTGGATGCAAATGAAGATCAAGGAGTAGTGAAAAGGCCGAGGAAAATCGGTTCTCGATGGAGAAGTAAATGGGAGAAGTTATGCGTGTGCATGAGGAGAGCTGCGGTGGTTTGACTGCTGCATGCAATGGATTGGACACGCCCTTCGGTTGCCTTTTCCCTCTCGCACGCGCACAGAATGGCCCACTTGCATGCTGCAGTTTATTGGCTGGAGTCTGGCTGCAGCTGCTCATGCATACGCTAATTAATACTGTGAATGCGGGGCATGGAGGGAAATGGGCACATGCAAAAGGGTATATACGCAGACTAATTAGAGAAATACTGAAAAAAAGTTATGCACAAACAAAAGAGGACCGGAGGGAGTACTACTCATGTTCCTACTACGGTTAAGGAATATGCAGTTATCCTCAAAAAAGAAAAGTCCTTCTTGGCTTCGCATGCGAGAATTTGGTTACGCTGCATAATATGGATGATAGCTGGAGTATGAAGTGAACCCAGAGGCATGCTAGCACGGGAGTGTACTCATGTACCTACTACTCCTACTAGTAGTAGTAGTACAACTGTGGTACACTTGATGGTCAAAATACTATTATTCATCCGGTCCTCACAATGAAGTGACAAGACCATGTGCCCGAGGTGACACCAGTCCAGGCGGCGTGCGGGTTACCAAAGTCAGCCTCACCTTGTGCCTTTGTCAGATCCTTTGTCACCTTGTTGTATAACATGCCTCGCCTCGTCTCCCTCTCCCCTAGCACCACTCCATCTCCATCTCCATCTCCGTCTCACCGGAGATCTTGAGGTCACTCTTCATTATCTCACTGTGCCCCCGCATACCCTCGCCTTGCTCGCCTCCCCCAGTACCACTATTCCCACGCTATCCGCTCCAGCACCGACAGCCTTCTCCCCCGTAAATCAAGCCCCCCAAAACCCCACCTTCCAAACTCCACCATGGCCGAATGTGAACCGCGCAGGATCCATATGAGCCGCGATTGGAGCTATCTCCCCAGTGACGTCCTCGACCTCTGTTGTTCGTGCATGGATATTTTGAGCGCCCTACGGCTGGCTGCATGCTCGAGGGGCATGCACACGGCCATCGTTGAAGCGAGGCCTAAGCTTTTCAAGACACCCTGCTTGCTACTATCTGGTCTTGCAAGATTGGCTCACCATGATACGGGGGCGTACATGATGCCCCTCGACTTCAATCGGATCTCCATTAGCCGAAACTTCTTTGCAGGTATGTAGTGGATCGCCGTACATCATTTCCTCGACTTCGATCCGATCACCATCGCCCGAAACTTCTTGGCAGGTATATACTGGGTCGGCATGAACTCCTATTGGATGGCTGTCATTAGACAAGACGGTAAAAAGTTGGTGCTCGTGAACTTCCAGACCTCCCATGAGATTATCCTTCCTCCGTTGGATTATATAGAGTATTACCATCGCGGTCCTAGTCATCTAGATTACCGCATCAGTTGGACGGACCTTGTTTTGCAGAAGATTGTAATCTGCCAAGTGCCCACACGACATGCGGATTACGCAGACTTCAAGATAATTGCCTTGTTCGACAAGGGACTCACCTATCTTTACGTCGGTGCCTTCTTTAGATGGAGACAACTCAGCTCGCAGTGGATCATCGTCAAAGCTGATACACACTTCTGTGATGCTATTGAACACAATGGCATCATCTACGCGATCGACAAAGCAGATGTCACCATGTATTGCTGGGATGCCGCGTGTAAGTTGTTTCCGTATCATGTTAATGATGATGCCATGACACTGTTTGAACTTTTTGTGATGATTGGCATATCCCTGTTTGAGCAGAATTTGAGTAGAAATATGGCAATGTATTAGAGACGTCATAAATCAGCTATATTTGGAATGCGTTAATTCATGCGATTGTGATCATGTCATTACAGCCAATTTGTACCCCTGAATAATC
Source organism: Aegilops longissima (assembly GCA_021605205.1). Taxonomy (NCBI): domain Eukaryota; kingdom Viridiplantae; phylum Streptophyta; class Magnoliopsida; order Poales; family Poaceae; genus Aegilops; species Aegilops longissima. The sequence goes on from JAHIAM010000698.1 coordinate 48,673, forward strand.
AAACGGTTAGGAATATATGGATATTCTCCTTATTTTACAGTAGTCTATATACTACTACTAAATATGAGTGTGTATCAATGGCCATGTTAGTTTCCTCATTTCCATGATGTAGAAACATGCACCACACTGTTGGTTTCATCTAACCATACATTAGGGAAGTAAATGTCCATATGGAGAACTCTATATTTGGAAGTAGTGAAATCTGTAATGCTTACCATGTGTACATACCTATATTAAGCCCTTGACAATCAATGGCTAGAATAATATCCTCACAAAAAAATTGCCCACAGAACACGAGTATGTAACAATGCATGGTCTGTTAGTTACCTTGAAGAATTTTTTTGTGAGGACAGAACATGATTCCATAACATGCATGACATGGTAGTTTCCTGTGAAGAATCGATTGCAAGATAACATGAGTATAACCATGCATGGCACTTGTATATTTTCGAACCCAGTATACATTTCCCTGTATTTTCCTCCCAGTTCCAACATGGACATATCAATGTTGTTTCTTGCATTATCCTACTCATACTCTGAACAATGCTGATCTTACATTAACAATGCATGTCCTTTTTGATATGATGCAATGTCCCTATAGTTACTGCCCTTTGTAATCACACCACCTTTGCCAAAAATAGGGAATCACAACTGGTTCCTCGCTCGATCAGACGACGGCAAAAGACTAATGATCATTCGGACACATGAGCCAGAAAAGTTATATTGCAAAAACTCCAATGTATACAAGCACCGTGAAATACGTGAGTATCCGGACAGTGGTTGTTACGTCTATGAGCAGGATACCAGCTTGTTGGGGCCTTTAGGATTTTTTTAGTTGGAGGCGGGTAAACAGCCTTGGTTCACACTCTCTGTTTCTCGGACTCAATTATCCGATTAACCAGGAGATCACCGTTGGCAAGGACCTTGATGGCAGAGAGGCTCTGTTTTCTATGGAAAACTGTGTCTACATGGCGAGCCCTAGGAGTTCGGGAGCAAACTCCGCGGGTTGTCAACGATACAGCCTGCAGCCAAAAGAAGGTGAGAATGACAAAGGCATCCAGATTAACTTTGATCCTTGGATGTCTCAATTACGAAGGCAGTGATGTGGTTCAAGCCTTCAGGTTGATAGGTAATTGGGCTATTGCGTCGAAAGGGTGGAGTACTAGTGTCTCCGGATCATTGGTCGCTGAAGCGGGGCTGCAAATTATGATGGTGTTGGATCATCTCTTCGAATGACTTTGTTGTCTTTGCTGCTTGTTTCGGATGGGTAGTTCTTTCTTTTGTTATGCATATTCCTTGTCATTTGGTCATCCTCGTCTATGTCCCTCTTACTATGTAATAGTTGGCTCTGTTTAGAATGTCATTCTCGTCTAGATCACGAGAGTCTGAGCGTTGCAGATGGGTGTGTTTTGGTGGTGTAGCAAGACTTCTTATGAACTATCATGTCTTGCTATTTATGTCAGTAGTAGTCACTAGTCAGTGTTTGAATGTTGTATATATCGTTGTTTCAAACTGTTTATTGTCTCGAACTACTGGTGGGCTAAATGAGGGCATCACCATTCTCCAGTGTTCAGAGTGTATCTCCTTTTTTCAAGTTATGTAATTTGAGCTCAGTGTCTTTTCGATGATGTACTCTTGTTTGGGCCAGTGAGGTGTCGTTGAATATGGGCCGAGTAATAACACAATGCCGGTCTCTCAAAAGATCCTAAAAAAGGTCGGGCTCTCCAAGAAAGAAAGAATAAGGACTCTTAGGCCGACATGTGGGCGCCACCGGTGTTTTTGGCGCTTAGCTGCGCCGAGAACATATTTAGCGTGTTGAAATTTAAGCTACCTTTTCAACCCCAATCTCCCGCCCCTCCCCCACCTCTAGAATCTCGATTCCTACTCCAGTTCCCCCAAATCCCCCTCCTGTACTCCCTGTACTCAAGCTCACTATCATGTCGCCGGTCAACGCGGATCTCCGAGCTGGAGATCCTGAGGTCCGTCCTGCCTTCGGTCGCTGCATGCTGTCACTCAACAGTGGCATGGCAGCACTTGACGACCAGTTTGCCGGCAAAGTGTTGATGGTAACCATCAACGGCGATCGGCCTCCCGTCTCGCTGGACGACCTTGTCAAAGCTCTTGACATTGCGCACGGCATCCAAATAAGTGACTTGCTCGTCGAAGTCTGTCAGCCACCGGCTGATTTCTTCATCAGGTTCCGGACAACTTTCGACTGCAGTCATGTGTTCGAATCTTCCCGTCGTTTGTTCTGCGATGGCGCGCTAATGAGCTTTGATCGGTGGCACAATGGGGCTCGGTGCCCTCTGAGCTTGAGTTTTTAACAAAGCTTACCTTCCACGGCATGCCTCGATGTGCTTGGAACAGCGAGTCCATGAATGAGCTTATCAACGACCTTAGAGGTGAGCTCGTAAGTATGTTTGTTCCTCCAGACAGCTAGGCTCTGACGATTATGGCATGGATGAAGAAGCCGTCCACCATACCGAAGGTGATTGGTGTTGAGATACCGGTGCAGGAACCGGGGTTGTACTATTCGTCGCCACCAAGGCCGCCACGGACCACGTTAGGGATGTACCTGTATCGAGTGTTCGTGCATGTCGAAGAAGTGGTCAATCCATCAACAAAGTCTTGCCGCCGCCGCTGGTGCCAGGGTCCGTCGACGACGTCCATTACACAACGTCAGACTTTCCCCGTGTTGCTCGGAACGATGGATGGCATAGGGCCTACTCCATCGCGTGGCGGAGGACACTGCTTCTTTGGGAGAAGAGGCAGGGCTGGCTGCCTGAATGTGCTCTAATTTGAGGTAACAATTGAATCTTGTCAGATACTAGTTAAATCCGAGCTATGGGTGTGAAGCACTGATGTGCCAGTACATTTGATTGTGACCTATTCTAATTTTTTACCTGAACTTTTTTTAGAAAGGGATGTACGTCAACTTAATGTGCTAGCAGAACTTATTGTGTTGTCTCACTGTTTTCTTTGCACAACATTCAAGATATTTCCCTGTGATTGATAAAGAAGATTAACCGTTATGTATGAGTTCGTCGGTTTCAATACCCCTACCCGTAGCGATCCACTGCTTACATCCTGATTGTGCCGCCTGCGTGAAATTTTTGTATGCAAGTTAAGTGTGCTATGATGTTCTATATGATTGTGTCAACTATATAAGTTTTCTTGAGCATCGACAATGCATATGGCTGAAAGATGTATTTACGAGCATCAATCGATGGGTCTCTCTCTCTCTCACACACACACACACACACACACACACACACACACACACACACACACACACACACACACACACACACACACGCACGCACACACGCACAAGTGGGACCCGTTGAATTATTTCTTTGCTCGTGACAGCTTTTAATTAGGTTCCACTGTAATCTAACTTTTTTCTTAAGTTATTAATTGAGCTCAGTGACTTCAAAAAGTTGTACAGAAGCCTTGTTTGGGCCTTTTCGGCGTCGCTGAATGTGGGCTGAGTAGCCATGTTAGGTTGTACTGTACTACATAGGCCTTCTATTTCAACATCAGCAATGCAACTGGGCCGACAGTTGTACACAATATCCGGGTCAACTTGTTATTCTCCGCCCCGCTGGGCTGCAAACTTTCCTAGGAGGTATGCATTAGGCTTAACAAGAAAATGGACTTTAAGAAATAATAAATGGGATGTAATTATAATAACTGGGCAGTAACTATAAAAAATGCACCAAACGCATAATTAGTTTTAAAAATATATTATTTTCGGAATTTGAAAATTTTAATTTCATTACTTGGTGCGCGCGCAATATTTCTTTGGATTTTAACATAATACAACTTTATTTTGAAATTATATTTAATCTGACTAGAAATTTCGGATAAAAATATTTTGGATCCCATAAAAATGTGGGATTTTTTTGAATTCTGTTTTGAGCGGTTGGTTGAAATTATTAATCGTTGTCCTAGCTAGGAAATGGGATGTACTTTTAACAAACTGTAAATGGGCTGTAGTAAATTCCATTATAATTAAAAAATGGGTTGTACATTCTTACAAATCGCAAATGGGCTATATGTTCTCTGCAGACACTTGTGGGCCTTCTAAGTTGACGCGTCCCCTAAAAAAACTAAGTTGATGCGTATGCAAGGCTTTGTCAACAACACACGGTTCTGGCAGCTGTGGCCGTTGGATGTCCATCCAACGGATGTCGTGCTTCTTCTTCAATCTCGGATATTCTTGCTTCAGCCGCCCAAAAAATGATTCCTCCCCCGGACATCTGGGGCGCACCGTTTCGGAGGCTGACTTGTGGGCCTACTAAGTTGACGCGTACCAAGGGCTTTGTCAACTTAGTCAATATAAATGATTCTAGCTGCACTGACCGTACGATGTCCATCCAACGGCCATAGTGCTTCTTCAACCTCTGGTCTTCTTGCTCCAGCCGCCCAAAGCAGCGCCAGTCGCGTCGCGTGCTCCTGCCTCCTGTGGCCGGCTGTGATGCCGCGGAGGCCTCACCGCCCCCTACTACTCCTACCGCTGGCCAGGCCATCCCTCTACTCACCCACACCCCCTGTTATTCCGCAGCGACGGCAGCCTCACACCGCAGCCGAACCAGTGAACCCTCGTACTCCTCTCTGCGCGGACTTCCACTGCCGCGGCTTCCCCAGCTCCGCGTCGTCCCCTTCCTAGGCATCGCCGTCGTCCACCGCCCTTGTGCTCTAGGCACGACATGGTCAACGTGGTCAAGGAACGGCTTCCATTGGACGTGGACTGTATGTGGAGAGGCAGACAGCTGGGTCCATGATGGCAGCAAGGAAGTGCATCCTTATTACGTGGAAAATAATGATTCCTCCACCTGACAGCTGGGACCCACCGAACGGGCCATCGTATTTCGCGAAAAAACGTTTCCCCCTGACTGCTGGGACCCTGTCACATCCCTAGTTCTGGTCTGCTCTGGGTTAGCTAGTCTTCTGTTGCATCATGTCTAAATTTCTTTGAAAGATGAAATGGGGATTGTTGAAACCCTAACACCAAATGAATTCAACTAGGTTCAATAAAAATATCTTCAATGAACCCAAATGCCCTTTAGAAAAGTTCATGATTTTTGTTAAAGGTAAAAACCTCTGCCAAAAATGATGCACATATTTCTATGCCATTCTGGATTTTTGAATTAAATCTTATTGTATTTGACTTTGGGCATTTAAATACTATAAATAATTTAAATGTTCAAATAATGTTGGAACTATTTTCGGGCCACTGAAATAATTCAGCAAGTGTCCATGAATATTTTTCAGGATTTTAGGAAATGCCTTGGTATTTTTCCTAAGCTCAAAACAGAGGTTAATAATTAGAAAACAAAAAAATTAGAAAACAGAAGAGAGGGAGAGCTTACCTGGCCTCACCTGAGCAGCCCACCTACATGCGGCCCTGACACATGGCTGGCCGGCCCAGCCAACTGGCCCAGCCCACCACCGCAACCCCTCTGTCGTCTTCCTCCCCGCGCCAGTAGGCAGGGAGTGTGGTCGCCGCGCGCGCGCCAGCTCCTGCTTCCACCGCGACGCCCCGATTCTTCTGAGAGCGCCACAGAGACACCTCGAAGCCCCTGTCCCCTCTCCCTCACTCGTTGCTCTCTCTCCCCCTCCTCTGCCTCTCCTGCGCGCAGCCACCGAACGGAGCCGCCGCCACCGTTGTCGTTCGCTGCTGCCACCGACCTCCCCACGCCCTTCCGGATATGCCACGAGCTCCGCCTCGACCCCCGCATCCTCTGCACCAAGCCAGGAGCCGCCAGGAGCTCCGTGACGACGTCCCCGACCCCTTCTTCCTCCTCGGGTCACCGGAGATCCCCCTTGCCGCACCGACTACTCCGGCCGCCCTCGAGCCCACTGACCCTCCAAACGGACTCACGGTGAGCCCCCGAGTCGGCTCTCCCTTCTCCCCTGGTTGCTTTCGACCTCTAGGCCATAGCCCCATCTTGGCCGATAACTCCACGCCGTCGGCGATGTCGCTGCCGCCACTGCAGCCACTGAGACTCGAAACCGAGCACGTCACCGTGCTCCTAGCATCTTCAGGAGCTCGGTGAGCCCCTTAGCCAGCCCTCCCGTCCTCTGTGGCCTCGCCCCGCTCGAACCCGTAGCTCCGGCCGCCGCCGCGCTCGTTTCCGGCGAGCTCTAGCCACCCCAGCCGCTGCCACTCGCCCAGTTGGATGCGGCGCACCTTCAACTACCCATAGACGCAGACCACGCGCAAAACCGAGCCTCGTAGCAGTTTTCCGACGAGTTTCCGCCGCGCTTTGAGGTCGCCGGCGGCCAAACTCCGGCGGGCTGACGTGGTCGCTTGGTTAGGCGCTAATCACCACTAATTCCCCTAATAGCCACTGACAGTGGGCCCCAGCCACGGTCAAACCTCAGTCAACCCTACTTTTGACCGGGATTAGTTCCTGAGTCACTGACATGTGGACCCCACACGTCAGGTTTGACCTGGTCAGCCACGGTTGACCTGCTGACGCAATGTTGTTGTCATGATGACGCAGTAAGGAATTTCTGGATTTAAAATAATTCAGAAAATTCCAGAAAATAGTCTAAACTTCAAAAATTCATATAAATTCAACCGTAACTCCAAATGAAATAAATTATATATGAAAAATGATCAGAAAAATCCAATATATCCATCTGTACCATTTTCATGCATGTTAGAACAACTTTTGTTCACTGTTTAGGTCAAATCAACTTAATGGCATTTGAATAATCACATATGGAGTTTGAATTTGAATCTTGTATTCAAACCAACTTCATTTAATCTGTTGCTAGTTGCATTAGCTCAAACCACAGCATATTGCGATGTCACATTCATGCATCATATTGTTGCATTGCATTGATTGTGTTCTTTCTTGTTTGCCGGTGTTATCCCTCCCGATGAGCGGCGTCCGACGGCGTGTTCGATGACACCGATGAAGAACTATATTATCTTCATAAGTGCGGGCAAGCAAAACCCCTTGTTCATTCCGATACAATCCCACTCTCTCGCTCATGCTCTCTTTTACTGCATTAGGACAACAACGATTCAACTGTTACATGCTGCGCTAGTTGAACCCCTTTCCTCTGCATGACCTGTCATTGCCACAGTAAATAGATGAAACCCACTAGCCTGAGTAGGAGTTGTTTGAGCCCTGATGTGCCTACTCATTCATGCTTGTTTGTCATGCCTGCTATTGCTTAGAGTTGTGTCAGGTCTTATTCACCGGGGATGAATTGGAGGTGTGTGAACATGTCCTACCGTGTGAGAGCTAAGTGTGTGAACACGATTTGGTAAAGGTAGCGGTGAGAGGCCATGTAGGAGTACATGGTGGGTTGTCTCACTGCAGCCATCCTCAGGAACTGAGTTCTGTGTTTGTGATCCATGAACAGTTACTACCACGCATTGGAATGCTTAAGTGCCCCTCTCGACTTATTAATCAACTTGATCTCTGTCCAGGAGTTGCAACTAGTTTCTGGTGTTTGTAGGTAGTGTTAGTAGTCTACCAAGTGGCACCCGGTACAGGTGGGCTTGGGATAGACTAGGCACCGTGGCTCGGTGTACCAAGCGTAGATCCACCCGTCGAGGTGGGCTTGGGAACCCTGCTCACATCGTTTGGGGCCGTGAGCGACACCCCGGTCAGATCTCCTTGCGAATGGAACCCGAATAGGCGATAAACCTGGACTAAAGACTTGTGTGGTTAGTCAGGTCATGGCTGACACCCTCGCCGGGCTTTCGCTTGAAGGTTGTCGAGTACATGTCGTGTAAACGGCGATAAGTGGTGAGAGCGTGTGTGAAGAAGTACACCCCTGCAGGGTTAACATTATCTATTCGAATAGCCGTGTCCGCGGAAAAGGACTTCTAGGTTGCCTGTATAGTTCATAGACAAGCGAAAGTGGATACTCTAAAATGTGCAAGATAAGTGTGAGTGCTATGGATGGTGTTCTCGTAGGGAGACGGGAGCGAGTCCATAGTGGTGTATTGATATGGTGAATATGTGGACTCGTGTGCGCCACCTCAAAAGAGTTACTTGCAATCGTAGTTTAGGTTAGCCACTGAGTCAAAGCTGGCTTGCTGCAGTTAAACTCCACCACCCCCTTTATTGATACTGATGCATATGTAGATAGTTCTGATGTTAGTCTTGCTGGGTACATTTGTACTCATGTTTGCTTAATTTATGTTTTTGCAGAGAGACTTCCATCTTGCTAGTAGTTCCGCGTGGACTTCGATGTTTAGCTTATTACCTCAGCTACGATCTTGTGCCCTCGGCGGGGTCTTGTAGATAGTCAGGCTTCTCAGCCTTTTTCATTTGTAGTTGTCTGTACTCAGACATGTTAAGCTTCCGCATGTGTTTGACTTGTATGCTCTGAATGCTGGGTCGAGAGACCCATGTTTGTAATATCTCGCTCCTCAGAGCCTAATGAATAAATACTTGAGTCGTAGCGTTATGTTGTGATGCCATGTTGTATTTACACATATCAAGCATATTGTGTGTATGATTGAAATGCTTGGTATGTGTGGGATCCGACAACCTAGTTGTTTATCCTTGGTAGCCTCTCTTATGGGGAAATGTAGTCTTGTGCTTCCATGAGCCATAGTAGTCCCTTCTGACCGGGTCACCGAGTCCCGCTAGCCAGCACTCTTGCTCGGAACACTTGGTGGCGGCATGTGATTCACCGTTCTCGTATGCATCCCTTGAAATGTCACGCGGTGACATCCAGTCCTGCCTAGCCTGCTACAGCCCAGGTTCCCGAGTCCTGTTAGCCCGGTGCTACAGCCGGATTCACCTGCTGACCGACATGCTCGATGTTGATTCATGTATGCTTGTCCCTATAAGTTAGTGCCACTTTGGGTTCACGACTAGTCACGTCGGCCCGGGTTCTCTGTCATATGGATGCTAGCGACACTATCATATACGTGAGCCAAAAGGCGCAAACGGTCTCGAGCCATGGTAAGGCGACACCCGTGGGAATACCGTGCGTGAGGCCGCAAAGTGATATGAGGTGTTACCGGCTAGATCGATGTGATTTGGAATCGTGGTCCTGACAGCTTTAGTATCGAGCTTTGTTGCTGTGAGGATTCTGAGCCAAACTGGTCGAAGTTGTGTCTAGAAATGCTTTAGTTATATAAGGGAATTGATTGTGGAAGGAGCGTAAGGCTCTTTTACTCCTTTACCCTATGGCCTTGATCGATTCATCCTCTTCTCTTCTATGGGGATTAAGAACTAGGCTTCTAAATGCATCTCATCGGGATCACGTGTTACTAATCCGTAGACTTATAGGGTTGTTGGTTTCAAGCCCCAGCTTAGTTCCTACTACTTCCATGTGTTGTAACTTGATCCCAGAACTTTGCTTTTGTGATGCTATGTGGTTATGCCACCATTTTGCATGATGTCTCAAATCCTTTTGAGCGTTTACAGCCGTTATGTTGTCTGAGTCATCCCAGGTTTCTGAAATAGTCTGATGCATTTGCAAATCCCTTCTTACCATTCCAAAGTTCCTTTGTGCCAGATCAACCACACTAACTAGTGTGTTGAGGTACTTCATTGCCTCGGCATTTATGTTGGAGCTATTATTATAACCCTAGGTGTCTAGAGTATCACCTAGTAATCCAGCCATGCTTTGTGTTCCCAGTGTGATGATTCTGGCCATTATTCTCGAAAGCATCCCGTGATGTCACTTAGTAGTAGGTACTCTATTACTGGGCTTTTGAACCCGAGATTCACTTCACTTACTTCATGTTGATAGTGTTTGCTAGACCCTTCAGGATATTAGTAACCTTTGCAATAGTCCTTGAGGTTCGTGGTATTACCTTCTTCCAAGTACCATGAGTTGTTTATGGCAGAAGTTCCTCGTTGAACCGAAAGATCACAATAAGAGTGCTCTTGAGGAGTTCTCCATTTTACCTTGTGAATCTGCCAGTTCTACCCTTTCCGCATAGGTTATCCGGAAGAAATGTTGAGCTTCGCTCGACATACTAATCTATGCATCCACAACTCGAAAGCTATATGTTCCTTGAGTTGACCCTCCTCGGTTGTATTCGACCCTAGTCTATCAATTGATAGTCGGGAGTAGTCGTGCACTTGTGTTATCGATGCCCATTACCCTGTGGTCCGTCAAGCCATTCTAATAGGAATGACTAGGAGAAACAAACTCGATACCTCATCCATATCCGGATTGGGTCAAAGTAGTTGTACCTCGCGGATCAAAATGCCAACCCAGCTTTTGTTACGTCCTACCATGAAGTATTACCCACCTTATGTCGGGAATGTCATGAGGATTACACCTTCTCTTATGGATTCTTGGCGTGGTGATACTTCTCGCCATCATTATTCATTCCTCGGTTACGTATTTGTCGAAGCGGAATGTTGACACGTGAACTATGATGTGTGAAATCAATACTCCTAGCAACCTCGTTGCCTGGTAGTTAAAGGACAATAACCTCATTCTTAGCGTGTTGATTATTGAATTATCACGCTAAGGCTAATCGTGCTACCTAGTCCTTATTTCTGGTGCACTCTCCGATCAATGAGTTAGGATTGTGTCAATCCCTCACTCTTTGATCATATCGTCTTGCCCTGAAAAGCAAGATTATTCTCGAGCTTAGTAGCATATCGGTGGTTCGTGATTTTTTGAATATCTTCTTGGAAGTGTTACCATGTTGTCACCTGGCCGCTATGTTGAGTTCGTGATCAAGTTGGTTTCTTGTAACCACCCCTTCTCCAAGAATCTGTGCTGGATACCCTTGAGCTAGTTGGTTAAGCTGGACAACAACTTGGAGAGTTGGAAGATAAAAGCTTGTCCGACTTAGTACATTTTAAGGGATATCTTTATGTGTGTTGAAGAAAGATGATATGTTCATCGATTGGTCCCTGTGATCAGTTGCTGGACCTATTGTCTTATCAAAACTTTGATTTGAGTGTGGGCTATCGTCAAATCAAATCAGAACCGACGATATTCGTAATGTTGTCTTACTCGTGGTTGGTTCCTCGAGTATACATCATTATATTCTTTGGGTCTGACCAATGCTATCACCGTGTTCACTTAATTATGGAATTCCATTTATATGGAAACCTGGATGAATTGTTGTTGAGCCCATCGACAACATCCATGTCCTCCCCAAGATTTGGTTGAACATTAAACGAGTGTTGGAAACTTTTGAAAGCATCTCTTCATGCTAGCTCATGAAGCATATGTTGGATGAAAGAAGTGACTTCCTCTGATCCACGTGCATTTGGTGCAAGTTGCCGCCGTGAATTCGAGAAAGATTGTTTTCTTTCCTTGGAATCATCCCAAGTCAGTTATGCACGTGCGAAGTATTCTGTGGTTTGATAGACTGATCATCTTCATTCCATATGTATATCCTAGCACACCAAGCCACTGATTGATTTGTTCAAGATAAAGGAGTCTGTTCTAAGATGAATTCTTTGGACTTCCATGCGTGGAGACTTTGATGTCATTAATGATGGTTCCCAACCTGAACTCGGTAGTATTTTACTATAAGAATACTGCGTGGTCATGCTTGTCTGGGATAGCGAGTCACATGCGTGTAGCAGAACCAGCTCATGTTTTGGAGCCTGCTATCGTAGTTCATTCCCCGAGAATCTCGTAACGTCATCTCGTCGATTTGTGTTGCAAACTTTCATTTTTCCTTCTAGACTTGATGAGTCTGGATTATCCTGACACCAACCAGATCTGAATCTCAGGCAGATATGATGGTTGGAATGTTTCTCAAGAACTATAATATTGGTCTCTCTGTAATCCGGTAAAGTGGATGTTGTGGCCAACACACCCAACCGGAAGACTTATTATTGTAGTATCTTGATTGAGAAAGTTGGCCACCTCCCCATAAGGATCTCGTAGAATTTATTCCAATAGTTGTTCCTTATGGATTCTTGAGCTCCCGAAGCCCGACCTATACTTGATGGCCACGTAAATGCTTTAAGTACGACTGTGGTATGTAGAACATCAAGGAGAACATTAGAAGCGGGGTGCTAAATGTCTCTCGGTCGATCATCCAGATTTTGTTTCCTTGGCCTTGCCAAGGTGAACTCTGAGAAGGTGTTATCTTCCTTTGCATCTGCATCGTCCATCACTAGTCATCGTGGTAGTATGTTGTGTTGCCAGGATCCTTGACACGGATGTTGGCACAACCTTGATGAATATGGAAATGCTCAAGTTTCTGAGAGCACGCGCAAGCGCTAGGTGTTATCATTGGCACTAACTGGGATTGCTCTCAGTTTCCTCGGTTATGCTATAATTTTTCAAACAGTGGACTCAGTCTCTACTGTTGAGCTTCTCCCCACTTACTAAATCATCCCATGTGTTGTTTTCAACAAGGTAATCCACATCATCCATTCTAGTCCGGGTATGCCTTCTTTTTGTTCCCCGCCAAATGATCGATTGTGATTTGCCTTGGGCTGGTATAAAGAGTTTCAATAATCTTTGTATCAAGTAATTCTTTTTGCCACCTAAGGGGATAATTCTACGAGTCACCTTCTCTAAGGTGATCCATTATGGAATCATGGCAATTATTCCTCGCTACTCTGAAACCTTGCACCATCTTACTTAAGCGTTGTGCTTACCAAATTGAACCCTCGTCCTTTGTTACTATCCACCTCTCTTGATGTATGTGTTTGAGTCTCAGCTCAAGAGTTGATCTAATGTCTCACTCCATGAGTTGATCCTGAGTGCTCGATATTCGAGGAGATCAATTCCTGTAGAGTTTCTCTCTGTCGCCATCATGCTGGATGAAGATCTCGAAAGCAAAGACGTCAAAATCAATTGGAGCAATAAATCAACATCTTCTAGAAGAGCAATTGGATCATGAAGATTGTGTTAGTTTGTGTCCCCTTTGTCCTCTTACCTCACGTCTTGAATCTCGGGACAAGATTCTTCCTTAGTGGGGGTGAGTTGTCACATCCCTAGTTCTGGTCTGCTCTGGGTTAGCTAGTCTTGTGTTGCATCATGTCTAAATTTCTTTGAAAGTTGAAATGGGGATTGTTGAAACCCTAACACCAAATGAATTCAGCTAGGTTCAATAAAAATATCTTCAATGAACCTAAATGCCCTTTAGAAAATTTCATGATTTTTGTTAAAGGTGAAAACCTCCGCCAAAAATGATGCACATATTTCTAGGCCATTCTGGATTTTTGAATTAAATCTTATTGTATTTGACTTTGGGCATTTAAATACTATAAATAATTTAAATGTTCAAATAATGTTGGAACTATTTTTGGGCCCTTTGAAATAATTCAGCAAGTGTCCATGAATATTTTCAGGATTTTAGGAAATGCCTTGGTATTTTCCTAAGCTCAAAACAGAGGCAAATAATTAGAAAACAAAAACAAATTAGAAAAGCAGAGAGAGGAGAGCTTACTGGCCTCACTGAGCAGCCCACTGTCTCAGGCGGCCTGACACCATGGTGGCTGGCCCAATAAGCCAGCCCAGCCCACCACCGCACCCCTCTGTCGTCTTCCTCCCGCGCCGATGGGTAGGGAGTGTGGTGCTTGCGCAGACGCCAGCTCCTGCTTCCACCGCCACGCCTCGATTCTTCTGAGAGCGCCACGGAGACACCTCGAAGCCCCTGTCCCCTCTCCCTCACTCGTTGCTCTCTCCCCCTCCTCTGCCTCTCCTGCGCGCAACCACCGAACGGAGCCGCCGCCACCATCGTCGTTCGCCGCTGCCACCGACCTCCCCACGCCCTTCCGGATATGCCACGAGCTCCGCCTCGACCCCCGCGTCCTCTGCACCAAGACAGGAGCCGCCGGGACCTCCATGACGATGTCCCCGACCCCTTCTTCCTCCTCAGGTCGCCGGAGATCCCCGTTGCCGCCCCGACTACTCCGGCCGCCCTCGAGCCCACTGACCCTCCAAACGGACTCACGGTGAGCCCCCGAGTCGTCTCTCCCTTCTCCCCTGGTCGCTTTCGACCTCTAGGCCATAGCCCCGTCTTGGCCGAGAACTCCACGCCGCCGGCGATGTCGCCGCCGTCACTGCAGCCATTGAGACTCGAAACTGAGCACGGCACCGTGCTCCTAGCATCTTCAGGAGCTCGGTGGGCCCCTTAGCCAGCCCTCCCGTCCTCTGTGGCCTCGCCCCGCTCAAACCCGTAGCTTCGGCCGCCGCCGCGAGCTCGTTTCCGGCGAGCTCTGTCCACCCCAGCCGCTGTCACTCGCCTAGTTGGATGCGGTGCACCTTCAGCTACCCGTAGACACAGACCACGTGCAAAACCGAGCCCCGTAGCAGTTTTCCGGCGAGTTTCCGCCGCGCTTTGAGGTCGCCGTCGGCCAAACTCCGGCGGGCTGACGTGGTCGCTTGGTTAGGCGCTAATCACCACTAATTCCCCTAATAGCCACTGACAGTGGGCCCGATCCGCAGTCAAACCTCGGTCGACCCTAGTTTTGACCGGGATTAGTTCTGAGTCGATGGCGTGTGGACCCCATACGTCAGGTTTGACCTGGTCAGCCACGGTTGACCTGCTGACGCAATGCTGTTGTCATGATGACGCAGTAAGGAATTTCTGGATTTAAAATAATTCAGAAAATTCCATAAAATAGTCTAAACTTCAAAAATTCATATAAATTCAACCGTAACTCCAAATGAAATAAATTATATATGAAAAATTATCAGAAAAATCCAATCTATCCATCTGTACCATTTTTATGCATGTTAGAACAACTTTTGTTCACTTTTTAGGTCAAATCAACTAAATGGCATTTGAATAATCACATATGGAGTTTGAATTTGAATCTTGTATTCAAACCAACTTCATTTAATCTGTTGCTAGTTGCATTAGCTCAAACCACAGCATATTGCCATGTCACATTCATGCATCATATTGTTGCATTGCATTGATTGTGTTCTTTCTTGTTTTCGGTGTTATCCCTCCCGGTGAGCGATGTTCCGACGACGTGTTCGATGACACCGATGAAGAACTGTATTATCTTCAGAAGTGCCAGGCAAGCAAAACCCCCTTGTTCATTCCGATACAATCCCACTCTCTCGCTCCTGCTCTCTTGTACTGCATTAGGACAACAATGATTCAACTGTTACATGTTGCGGTAGTTGAACCCCTTTCCTCTGCATGACCTGTCATTGCCATAGTAAATAGATGAAACCCACTAGCATGAGTAGGAGTTGTTTGAGCCCTGATGTGCCTACTCATTCATGCTTGTTTGTCATGCCTGCTGTCGATGTCAAAACTGGCGGATCACGGGTATGGGGTCCCGAACTGTGTGTCTAGATGGATGGTAACAGGAGACAAGGGGCACGATGTTTTTACCCAGGTTCGGGCCCTCTCGATGGAGGTAAAACCCTACTCCTGCTTGATTAATATTGATGATATGGGTAGTACAAGAGTGGATCTACCACGAGATCAGAGAGGCTAAACCCTAGAAGCTAGCCTATGGTATGATTGTTGTTAGTCCTCACGGACTAAAACCCTCCGGTTTATATAGACACCGGATAGGGTTAGGGTTACCTGAGTCGATTCTGACGGTAGGAGATCTACATATCCATATCGCCAAGCTTTCCTTCCACGCCAAGGAAAGTCCCATCCGGACACGGATGAAGTCTTCAATCTTGTATCTTCATAGTCCAGAGTCCGCCAGCGGTGATAGTTCGCTATCAGGACACCCCTAATCCAGGACTCCTCGGTGGCCCTGAACCAGGCTTCAATGGACGGCGAGTCCGGGCGCATATTGTCTTCGGCATTGCAAGGCGGGTTCCTCCTCCGAATACTTCATAGAATATTTTGAACACAAGGATTGTGTCCGGCTCTGCAAAACAAGTTCCACATACCACCGTAGAGAGAATAACCTTTGCACAAATCTGATGACGTATTCCGTGGCGTGACATCACACCACGGCCAGGCCTTTATACGAATCGTTTTTACTGTTCCAACTCAGTGCGTTTAGCGAGGCGGTTTCCTTGGCACGCCTTATCAGAGCGGAGATCGTGCCCCCTTATTCCGGGATTCCCATCAATACGGACGTGGGTAACCCAACCGCACCATTGATTATGGCGCTTGGGAGATAAGCGAGTTTTACCAGGCTGGCGGGGGACGCATAGCTTCATCCATCCATATAAGGGGATAAGGATCCACCTTTTAACCTACGCCTTCTTCCTCCTTTGCTCATCCATTTACGGGCACTCAAGCTCTAGCGCCCAAGTCCGCACATCCCTCCTCAACCTTCTCCAGCCATGTCCGGAGCGGGAGGCAAGTGGATGGTCTCCTCCGTCACGGAGGGACAAGCCAAAAAGCTGCGGAAGGCCGGATACTTGTCCGGCGACATCGCACACCAGCTCCCCGACGAGGGGCAGCTCATTCCCACCCCCAGGCCCCATGAGAGGGTTGTGTTCCTCACCCACTTCCTCCGCGGACTAGGTTTTCCACTTCACCCATTTGTCCGGGGGCTCATGTTCTACTACGGCCTGGATTTCCACAATCTGGCCCCGAATTTCATCCTCAATATCTCGGCGTTCATCGTCGTGTGCGAGGCCTTTCTGCATCCAGCCCCACTTGACTTATGGTGAAGACCTTGATGTCAAGCCAAAGGTAGTGGGCGGCCGCCAATGGCGTCTTGGAGGTGCCATGGTTGGCAAGATGGCCAAAGTCCTATGGCTCGAGGGCTCCTTTGTGGAGACCGTGAAGGGGTGGCAATCGGGGTGGTTCTACATCACCGAGCCGCGACCCTAAATGGGCAGCGGCCCCAATTCAGATCTAGTTTCCCTCTGGCGGCTCACCTCTTGGAAAGAGGCGGGCTGGCGTGGGGTAATCCGGAAGAAGCTGGCGGACTCCAAACCGGCATGCAAACCCTGGTGGACAAGAATCTCAGGCTTGTCAATGTAGTCGAGTTATGCTCATCCGCGGATCCTCCCATGCCAACAACGGGCCTTCAAATTGTGGGAGTTCGATCCGCACAGCGCCAAACTCTAAAAGGCTCTTGACACTACGTGCGAAGATGCACGGAAGAAGTGCTGTTCAAAGGCGCTGAGGCTCCCACATCCTCTACCGAAGATTGCGGATTCAGCTCATGGCGCCAAGCTACCGAGGTAGCTATTTTACCCTTTACGGGACTCTTGTTTTCATAGTTTGACTCTATGTGGGATATAAACTCCTTACCTTTGACAAGGCTGGCGTAACACGTCCGGGCAGGTTAGCTGTCGGCTCCCTTGCCGAAGACCAGCGGACGCCCGCTTGAGGGGTTCTGGCTCGGCACCTCACGTGGTGCGGAGAAGAAAACCAAGAAGAAGGCCACGGGGACT
>JAHIAM010000699.1:0-26332 GCA_021605205.1 Aegilops longissima
CGTTACCGTCCATTGAATAAAAGACTATCAAGAACAAGTATCCACTTAAATCAATGAGCTTTTGAGCAACTCAAAAGGCACTAAAGTGTTCTCCAAGCACCCCATTTGGGTTATCATCAAATTTGCATTGTGAACAAGATATTCCCAAGACAACATTGAACAAGCTTTGGTTCTTATGAATATCTTTTCATGTCTTTCCCTTGTCAATGCTCCTCCAACTTTCTCTCAAAGATGAACTTCATCTTCCCCTATACCAATGAATTCGTCTTGGTCTATCTTGATGATATTTTGGTCTTCTCCAAGAATAAGAAGGATCATGCCAAACATTTGCCTTGGTGTACAAGCTGGAACATCAATTCTATCAAGTTTTCCAAATGTGAATTTTGGCGATGAAGTTCTTTCCTTGGCCATATCATCTCCGCCAAGGGCACCTTTAATCCGAGAAGGTGTCGCGTTGTAATTGAACCTCCTCGAAGTCAAGGGCTCCAGTTTTCTTGGTCTTCAAGCTATTCGAAGATTTTGAAACTTCTCTAAGATTGCAAACCTCTTTCCCTCCCGAAGCATGTGGTATTTCTCCGAGTTGCGTTGCTTTCAATACTCTCAAGAAACTTCCGCTCACTTCTTTTGGAAATATGCCTAGAGGAATAATAAATTAGTTATTATTATATTTCCTTGTTCATGATAATCGTTTATTATCCATGCTATAATTGTATTGGGAAACCAGATACATGTGTGGTACATAGACAAAACCATGTCCTAGTAAGCCTCTAGTTGACTTTCCGTTGATCAATAGATGGTTCGGTTTCCGACCATGGACATTGGATTTTGATAAGGATCACATCATTGGAGAATGATGTGATGGACAAAACAATCCTAAGCCTAGCACAAAGATCGTGTGTTAGTTTTAAAGCTTTTTTGTCAAGTATCTTTTCCTTAGACCATGAATTGTGCCTCCCGGATCCTTGAATGCTTTGGGTGTAAACTCCTGGCTTGGGTGGCTATAAAGGTCACGGTATCTCCAAAAGTTCATTGGGTTTGTCGAGGGGATTTGTCACTCCTTCGGAGAATCTCGGGCCCCTCTGGACATCATCATAATGTGCACAATGTGACCAGGGGTTGATCACGGGATGATGTGTTGGGCAGTAAAGAGACCAATTGAGATTGAAAATATCGGGATCGGCGATCGAATCTCGGGCAATACAATACCGCTAACAAAGGGTTGTACGGGATCGATTGAGTTTGCATTGGTTCATCCGATGAGAATCGTAAAGATGTGAACCAACATGGGTATCAGATCCCGCTGTTGGTTATTGGGAGACGTCCGGTCAATGCGCGTTCCCGAATAGGTTACATAAGGTTCGATGGCTGGGATAAAGGAAGTTTGTATGTGGTTCGAATGTTGTTGAGTCCGGATGGATCCCGTCCCGAGGAGTTCGGAATGGTCGGAGGTAAAGATTTATATTTGGAAGTCCTGTTTTGGTCCGGAAAAGTTTGGGTTTATCGGTCTCGGGACCAGGGAGGTCGGGGGTCCACCAATGGGGCCACCAACCTCGGGGCTCATGGGCCAAGTGTGGAGGGACCAGCCCGGTGGGCTGGTGCCCCCCAAGGGCCCAAAGGGCGCCTCAAGGGAAGGGGGCAAACCCTAGGGAGATGAGGCCCACCTAGTCCCTTCCCCTCCCTTGGGCCACCGGGGATCGGGGCTTCCCCCCGGAGGGAACCCTAGGGGGGGCAGCCTCCCCTTCCCTATATATTAGGTTTGGGCTCCCCAACATGAGTTTCACCTCTTCGGCCAGCCCCTCTCTCCTTCTCCTCCCTTGGTGTTGGCGAAAGCCTGCGGATGCCCGCTCCTCCATCACCCCCCGTTGTCTGCTGGGGGAGTCTTCCTCCCTTCCCCTCTCCTTGCTGGATCAAGGCAGGCTCACCCGGGCTGTCGTGTGTTGGCAGCGGAGGTCGTCCGTTCGACACTAGGATCTCGGTGATTTGGATCCACAGTCGACTCCTTCAACCCCGTTCTCTTGAGCGCTTCCAGGATCTACAAGGGTATGTAGATGCATTCTCCTTCCCCTCGTTGTGGTTTCTTTAGATAGATCTTGGTGACCGTAGGAAAATTTTGTTTCTGCCCCACGTGGCATCATGGCTAGGTCTATTTAAATTCTTTCGAGTAGAACACAAAGTAGTTTGGGGTTGATTTTTTCAATATGCTTACCGTTACTATAATCTTGTTTGGTATTTGGGATAAGCCCGGCCGACCTTATTTCGTGAGCAGGTTCCACCTGAATCCTTTCAAAGGTGGTAGGGTGGTTATTTATCAAGTTCTGAAAAGGGTCCTTTGAAGGGTAAAACAAGGCAACAGTTGTTTTTTTTAAAGCTTCTTCAAAACCCAGCGCCAGTAAAACATGCAAACAACAATTGGGGCGTCTAACTTGTTTTGCGGGTATGCATGGGTGTGATATGGCCAAGAAAATGTATGAATGATATGTATTATAGATTGATCATGTTCTTGTAAAAGGTTCCGACTTGCATGTCGATGGTAACAACGGCGAAACCCTAGGAGTTTTTTATTTTTTATGACCTCGTTCATTAAACAGCCCATGTAATTACTTTACTTTATTGCTAACGGTAGCCATAGTAGTAGAAGTTGTTGGCGAGACAACTTCATGAAACAATGATGGAGATCATGATGATGGAATCATGGTGTCATGCGGTGGGATGATGATCATGGAGCCCGAAGATGGAGATCAATGGAGCTAATGAATTGGCCATATCATTCACTACTATATATTGCATGTGATGTTTATTATGTTTATGCATCTTTTTCCGCGGTAGTAAATAAGATGATCCCTTACAACAATTTCAAAGTGTTCTCCCCTAACTGCCCGTTGCTAAAGAATCCTTTAAGCACCCGTGATGGGGTGTGATGGTTTTCGTTCACCCTCGGGTGTAAGCAGATTTACACCTGAAACACAGGGTTAACGCAGCCTAGCATTCGGACATGGCCTCGGAACAGAGCCGAAAATCGAGCAAGGTCGTTGTAATGATCAACATGAAGATGTTCACGATGAACTGTCCGTCTCACGTGATGATCGGACCGGGCCTGTTATCGGATCATGTAATCCTTAGATGACTAGAGGGATGTCTATCGAGGGGAGTTCATAAGATGAACTTAATTATCTGAACATAGTCAAAAACCCTTTGCAAATTATGTCTGCTCAGCTTTAGTTCCTTTTTTGATATGTTCCTAGAAAATATAGTTGAAAGTTGGATGGCGATTATCGGAGATGGTTATGTTTAATGCACCCTTGGTCTTTGAACCCCAACGTCGTTTGTGGATTTGCGAACATGGACATACGTTTTGTAACCTGATAGTTCGTTAACGGTTTAGAGTTGAGGCCCAAAGGCGTTTTTCAAAATATCGCGGAAAATATGAGATGTTTGAGGGCTGAAATTGGGATTTCAGGCTCGTGCCCGCGAGGTATAAGACCTCCGGCGATTTTCTTAGCCTGCAAACTAAGGGAAAAGCCAATCGTTGAGCTTTGCTCGTTTCGAGTCCAATACTTTCAGTGGGGTTGATCTTGGATGAGATAGTGATGTTTCTCCAAAGTCATTGCCACCAAGCTGCTAGAGCTTGTGATGAACTATAAATATCGGGGATAGATATGATGATTTGAAATATTCGATGTTTGACACGATAGAAATCAGAAGGAGCATCAATTGTTGATGGTTGGTGAAACCACTAGTTTCAAGAAGGGAAGGGAGAAGGGACACTTCATGAAGCGGCAAATCAGTTCTTTGCTCGTTGAAGAAAAATTGAACCCAAACCCAAGACTAAGTTTCGTAATAAGGGGAAAACCCGGGCGGAATTACCCTAGATACTTGGTAGATAAGAAGGCTGGCAAGGTCGATAGAAGTATATTGGATATACATTATGTTAATGTGCTTTACTAGTACCCTAGTGCACCTTATTAATCGGTTGGTTGTAAGTGTTTTTCGTAAAAGCTATGGAATAAGCGGAGACTAGCTAAAGGGGGAGATTGTGTTGGAAGTGTTTCCAAGGTTGATGTGATCAACTGCCTCCTCTACCATCGAGATTGGTGTTAAACCTAAATAATTTTATTTGGTGTTTGCGTTGAGCTAGCATGATTATTATGTTTTTCGTTATTCATTTAAGGAGAATAATGGTTACTCTTTTATTTGAATAATACCTTAATGGTCTTCACCTAAAGGAATGGTTTATTGAATCTCGATCGTAGTGATACATTTTCATGCCAAAAGATATAAGATAGTTGATAACCACTTACTTGGCCTTTGATAAGTCATATTGGTTAAAAGCATGAAAAGCTCCATGTTGATGGATCTTTGGACTCCTCGTTTTGAAAAGTTTGAGACATGCAAACCATGTCTATTGGTGTATTGCATGAAGAAACTCCATGCGATGGATCGTTTGGACTCACTTGATTTTGAATCCTTGAGATATGCAAATCAACCACATGGCAAGATGTGGCCTGGTTTCAATAAAATGGAACAAGATACAACTTGTTGGAAAACACATTTTGATGTGTGCAGTCAAGAGTCTTTGGGCATCGTGAATATCGTTTTTCTTACTTCACGGATGATTTGAGTGATTTGGTATATTTACTTGATGAAACACAAGTCTGAATTATTGAAAGGTTCAAGTAATTTCAGGTGAAGTTGAAGATCATCGGACAAGGGATAAAATGTCTATTATGATCATAGAGATGAGAATCTGAGTTGCTTTGGCCCGCAATTAAGACATTGTGAAATTGTTTCCAAATTAATACCGGAACACCATAGTGTGATGGTGTGTCCGAACATCATAGTTACCCTATTGGATATGGTGGTACCATGTCTCTTATCGAATTACCACTTCGTTCATGGGTTGGCATTGAACAGCACTCACTTTAATAGGGCCCACGTAATTCCGTTGAGGCGACACGTTTGGAGAAACCTAAGTTGTCGTTTCTTAAAAGTTTGGGCTCGGCGCTTATGTGAAAAAGTTTCAGGTTGTGCTAACCCGGATAAATGCATCTTCATAGGACACCCAAAACAGTTGGGTAACCTCCTAATTCAGATCCAAAGCAATAGGGATTGTTTCTTGAATGGTCCTTTCCGAGAAAAGTTTGTCTCGGAAAGTTGAGTGGGAGGATGGTGGAGACTTGGAGGTTATTGAAATCACTTCAACAAGTGTAGGGGCGGGAAGTTGTTCTTGGCACCACCAATTAAGTGGAAGCTTATGATAGTGATCATGAATTGGATCAAGTCACTACCGAACCTGTGGGGGACAGGGCATCTGCGAGTGGTCGGTGATCTTCTTGAAGGTCATGTTCTAGACAACAATGAACCTCGAGCTATGGAGGCGATGGTGGGCCCAAATTCCGACAAATGGTTAAAGCCATGAAATCGAGATAGGATCCATGTATCGAACAAAGCATGGACTTTGGTGGACTTGCCGATGATCGGCAAGCCATTGAGATAATTGATCTTTAAGAAGAAGGGGCGTGGATGGTAATGTCACCTCTGAAGCTCGACTTGTGGGAAGAGTTTTCACAAGTTCAAGGGTTGACTACATGAGTTTTCTCCTCGTGCGATGCTTAATCCGTCGGTCATGTTAGCATAATGCATTTATGAAAGGGATGGATGTAAAAGCGGTTTCCTACCAGTTTTTTAGGAAAGGTTGTATGTGATACAATGAAAGTTTTTGTCGATCCTAAGGATGCTAAAAGGTATCTGGCTCAAAGATCCTTTAAGGGTGGAGTAAGCATCTGGAGTTGGAATATCTTTGGGATGAGATGATCAAAGATTTTGGGTTTATACAAATTTATGAAAACTTGTATTTCAAAAAAGTGAGTGGGAGCACTATAAATTTCGATGAGTATATGTTGTTGACATATTGTTGATGGAAATGATGTAGAATTTCTTAAAAGCATATAGGGTTATTTGAAAGTGTTTTCAATGAAAACCTGGATTAACTACTTGAACATTGAGCATCAAGATCTTGAGGATAGATAAAAAGCGTTAAATGGTACTTTCAAATGACACTACCTTGACATGATCTTGAAGGTGTTCAAGATGGATCGTCAAAGGGAGTTCTTGGGTTGTAGGTATGAAGTTAAAGTTAAGCACCACGGGAAAAGAGAAAGGGCGAAGTCGTCCCTATGCTTGGACATAGGCTCATAGTATCTATGTTGTGTACCCCTTTGGGTGTGCCTTGCCATGAGTCGCGGGGTACAAATGATCGGAATGGATCATTGGCAGGATCAAAATTGTCCTTGGAGTAAATAAGGACATGTTTCTCGATTATGGGGTGATAAAGGTTGGCGTAAAGGGTTCGTGATGCAAGCTTTAACCTATCAGTGACTCGGTAGCAAACCCGGATCTATAGTGGAGCAACCATTTGGAATAGCTCAAGTGGGCGTGGGCAGCATTTTAAATATGACATGAGATTTTGAAGCATACGGATCTGAATTTCTAGACCCGTTGATAAAACCTCTCCACAAGCAAAACATGATCAAACCCAGAACTCATTGAGTCTTAATCAATGATGATGTGAACTAGTTTAATGACACTAGTAAACTCTTTGGATGTTGGTCACATGGGATGTGTGGGTTTAATCCATGGGATGTGAACTAGATTATTGACTCTATGCAAGTGGGAGTGGGAAATATGCCTAGGGCAATAATAAATTAGTTATTATTATATTTCCTTTTCATGATAATGTTTATTATCCATGCTATAATTTATTGATAGAAACTCGGATACATGTGTGGGTACTAGACAAACCATGTCCCTAGTAAGCCTCTAGTTGACTAGCTCGTTGATCAATAGATGGTTTGGTTTCCGAACATGGACATTGGATTGTTGATAAGGGGATCACATCATTAGGAATGATGTGATGGACAACAATCCTAAGCCTAAACAAAGATCGTTGTTGTTTGCTAAAGCTTTTCTAATGTCAAGTATCTTTTCTTAGACCATGAGTTGTGCAACTCCCGGATACCGTAGGAATGCTTTGGGGTAAAACGTCACAATTAACTGGGTGGCTATAAAGGTGCACTTTTAAAGTGCATTGGGTTGGCACTCGGGTATTTGTCACTCGTGTGGGTGAGGTATCTCGGGCCCCGGTAGGACATCATCATAATGTGCACAATTGACCAAGGGGTTGATCAGGGATGATGTTTGGGCAGTAAAGAGACTTCGATTGAGATTGGGTATGGGGATCGCGTGAATCTCGGGCAAAAACAACCCTAGACAAAGGGAATTGTATCCGGGATCGATTGGTCCTTGACCGTGGTTCATCCGATGAGATCATCTGGAACATGTAGGGAAATGGGTATCCAATCCATGTTGGTTATTGAGGAAATCCGGTCATTTGCATGTTCCCGAACCGGGGTCTACACATAAGGTTGATGGCCTTTGGGTTATAAAGGAAGTTTGTATGTGTTCGAATGTTTTGGTCCGGATGAGATCCGGACTCCGAGGTTCCGGAATGATCGAGGAAAGATTTTATATGGAAGTCTGTTTTGGTCCGGAAAAGTTTGGGTTTTTCGTGGTCGGGACCAAGGATCGGGGTCCACAAGTGGGGCCACCCCCAGGGCTGGGGCCAAGGTGGAAGGGACCAGCCCGGTGGCCGGTCGCCCCCAAGGGCCCAAAGGCCTCAAGGGAAGGGGCAAACCCTGGGCGGATGGGCCCGGCCCCCCTAGGTCCCCTCTCCCCCTTGGCCCCCCGGATGGGATCGGGGTGCCGCCACCCAGGGAACCCTGGGGGGGCCAGCCCCTCCCCTTCCCTATATACTTGGGTTTGGGCTGCCCACACATGAGTTTCACCTCTTCATGGCCAGCCCCCCTCTCTCCTTCTCCTCTCCCCGGTGTTGGGAAGCCCTGCGGATAACGCTCCTCCATCACCACCAATCGTTGTCTGCTCTGGAGAGTCTTCCTCAACCCTCCCTCTCCCTTCTGGATCAAGGGTGGGAGGCGTCCGGGCTGTCGTGTGTTGAGCAGCGGAGGTGCGTCCGTTGCCTGGATCTCGGTGATTTGGATCCGCAAACCGACTCCTTCAACCCCGTTCTTTGGGCTTCCTCTTAGCGATCTACAGGGTATGTAGATGCCTCTCCTTACCCTCGTTGCTGGTTTCTCCTTAGATAGATCTTTGGGGCGTAAATTTCAAAAATTTCCTCGATCCGCCAAGACCATGGTGATGGCATGCGAGAGGGAGGTTCCGCCTACCCTCGTGCCAGGCGTTATAACAACAGCGGTT
Organism: Aegilops longissima; assembly: GCA_021605205.1. Taxonomy (NCBI): domain Eukaryota; kingdom Viridiplantae; phylum Streptophyta; class Magnoliopsida; order Poales; family Poaceae; genus Aegilops; species Aegilops longissima. The sequence goes on from JAHIAM010000699.1 coordinate 8,272, forward strand.
GATGTAGCGTCGTCTTCCGATCCGAGATCAAGCACCGACGTCGGCACCTCGAGTTACGCACCGTTATGATGGCGATCCCGGACTCCGATCCGGCAAAGTGTCGGGATGAGTTCCGTCACCGCGGCGTGGTGCGATGATGATGCTCCACCGGCGGGGCCGCCTAAGCTCATGACGATATGACTTCCCGGGCGAGCCGCCTAAGCTCGACGATATGACAAGTGGAATATGGTGGAAGGGCACCGCTGCGGCTAGCGATCCGTGATCAACTTGTGTGTCATGGGGCCCCCCCTTTATATAAAACCAAGGGAGGGCGGCCGGAGGGGGCGGGGGTCCTACTCCCTGGGGAAAGTTCCCCCTCAATCCTAGTTGGAATAGGTTGGGGAAAAAGAGGGGCCCCTTTCCTAGTCCTAATGGACTGGGGAAGGGGGGCCGAACCTAGGGGCCCTTTTCTTTCCACCAAAACCCCTGGCCCATTTAGTTCCGGGGTTGGTAACCTCCGGTACTCAAATTCCGATTTCCGGAACTTTCCGATGTCAAATGTGGCTTCAATATATCAATCTTTATTCTACCATTTGAGACCCTCGTCATTCGTGATCACATGGGACTCGAACTACCTTGGTACATCAATACTTATAAACTCATAATGGATCCCGAACGTTAAGCGTCGGACCCTACGGGTTCGAGAACTATGTGACATGACCTAGAACCATTCTCGGTCAATAAAAGGGAACCGGATGCCCATATTGGTTCCTACATTTCTGAAGATCTTTATCGGTCAAACCCATAACAACATCGTTGTTCCTTTGTCATCGGTATGTTACTTACGAGATTGATCGTCGGTATCAATACCTAGTTCAATCTCGTTCGGTAAATCTCTTTACTCGTTCGTAATACATCATCTCAAACTAACTCATTAGTTGCAATGCCAAGGCTTATGTGATGTGTATTAGGAAAACCGAGATACCTCTCAAATATGACAAAACCTAATCTGATTCATGCCAACTCAACATATACTTTTGGAGACACCTGAGTACCTTTATAATCACCCATTTCGTTGTGCGTTTGGTAGCACCAAAGTGTTCCTCCAAGGAGTTGCATAATCTATAGTTGGGAACTTTGTATAAGTCATGAAGAAAGCATAAGCAACATACTAAGCGATCAAGTGCTAAGCTAACGAAATGGGTCATGTCAATCACATCATTCTCCTAATGATGTGATCCCATTAATCAAATGACAACACATGTCTATGGTTAGGAAACATAACCATCTTGATTAATGAGCTAGTCTAGTAGAGGCATACTAGTGACTATCTTTTGTCTATGTATTCCACATGTATTATGTTTCGGTTAATACAATTCTAGCATGAATAATAAACATTTATCATGATATAAGGAAAAAATAATAACTTTATTATTGCCTCTAGGGCATATTTCCTTGTCTCCCTTGCACTAAGTCAATAATCTGATTAACGTAAGATTCTAACACCCATGGAGTCTTGGTCTGATTGTTTTGCTCGTGGAAAGGCTTAGTCAGCAATCCAACATTGATCCTTGTATTTTCAAATCTCTTGTCTCCCACTTGGACTTGGTCCCGAATGGAATTGGCGTCTCTTGATATGCTTGGTCCTCTTGTGAAATCTGGTTCCTTTGCCAAAACAATTGCACAATTGTCAGAAGATCTTCATTGGTCGATGCACTAGGTATGACACCTAGATGAAATGAACTCTTTCATCGACTCCTTCATTTTGCCGAACAGCTATTACTCCGCTTCACATGTAGATCCCCCGGCCTTTGTTTAGAACGCACCAAGGCGCTCCACCGTTTAATAAAATTATCCGGTTTGCGATTTAGAATGGGATCGATGTCAAAACCATCGGCGTAACCATTCGACTAGCTCTTTGTCACCTCCATATCGAAACATATCCTTAGTCCTTTTGGTATTTGGGATGTTCTTGACGCTGTCATGATCCACCCTGGATTACTTTGGTACCTTCCTGCCAAGCTTAATAAATCGGTCGGTAAACATTGCATACATGATAGAGCCTATGGCTGAAGCATAGGGAACATTTTCATTTTTCTCTATCTTCTGGTGGTGGGCATTGAGTCGACTCAATCTTACACCTTGTATGGGTAAAAACCTTTCTTTGCCGATCCATTTGAACTTCTTCAAAACTTTATCAAGGTACTTTGTGAAAGTCAATTGCGTCTTGATCTATCTCTATAGATCTTGATGCCCAATATTAACAACTTCACAGGTCTTTCATTGAAAAACTTTTATTCAAGTATCCTTTTATGCTATCGAAATTCTTATATTTCCAATCAACAATATTAGTCCACAATAATATCGAAATGCTCTGAGCTCCCTCACTTTCTTGTAAATGGGCCTCCAAAGTTTGTATAAAACCATATCTTTGATCACACTATCAAGCGTTTATTCAACTCAGACCGACCATAAATTGATCGTTGGAGCTTGCCACTTTGTTCCCTTTGGATCAACAAAACCTTCTGGTTGCATCAATACAACTCTTCTTCAAAATCCATTCAAGAATGCAGTTTTTCCATTTGCCAAATTTCATAATCATAAAATGGGCAATTGCTAACATGATTGACGGACTTAAGCATCCTTCTGGTGAAAAGTCTCATCGGTAACCCTTGAACTTTGAAAACCTTTTGCAACAATCGAGCTTTGTGAAGCATTACATTACCTCTCGGTCTTCTTCTTAAAGATCCATTTATTCTCAATGCTTGCCGATCATCGGGAAGTCACCAAAATCCATACTTTGTTCTCATACATGGATCCCATCTCAGATTTCATGGCTTCGCCATTTTTGGGAATCTGGGCTCACCACTTCTTCATAGTTGTGGTTCACCATGATCTAGTAGCATGACTTCGAATAGGATTACCGTACCACTCGGTGCGGTTTTATTCGGTTGATCTGTTGGTGACAACTTGATCTGAAGTTTCATGATCATTATTTATCTTCCTCCTAATGGTGTAGTTTTACGAACTGATTTACTGATGAACTACTTTCAATAAGGAGCTGGTACTATTACCTCATCAAGTTCCACTTTCCCCCACTCACTTCTTTGGAAAACTCCTTCTCTGAAAGGATCCATTCTTAACAGCGAATGCCCTTCGGATCTGTGATAGAAGGTTACCCAATGTCTCCTTTGGGTATCCTTGAAGACACATTTTCCGATTTGGGTTCAAGCTTATCGGTTGAAGTTTTTCACATAACATAACCCCAAACTTTAAGCGACAACTTTGGTTTTTGCTAAACCATAGTTCATGGGTCGTCTCAGCGTTTTGGTGTCCTATTTACGTGAATCGGCCGTCTCTAAAGCATAACCCCAAAGCGATAGCGGTAAATGAAATAGACATCATAGATCGCCCATATCTAGTAAAAATCGATTTACGTTCGGACACACCATTCGTTGGTGTTCGGTGGCGTGAGTTGAAACTATTCGCATTGCTTAAATGTAGACCAAACTTCGTAACTCAAATATTCTCCTCCACGATCAGATCGTGAAACTTTATTTTTCTTATTACGATGATTTTCAACTTCACTCTGAAATTCTTTGAACTTTTCAAATGTTTGATTTTGTTTCATCAAGTAGATATACCCATATCTGCTTAAATCATCTGTGAAGGTGAAAAATAACGATATCCGCCCGACTTCAACATTCATCGGACCACATACATCATGTATGATTTCCAAAAATCTGTTGCTCTCCCAACAACCGGAAACGGTGTTTTAGTCATCTTGCCCATGAACGGTTAAAGTACCAATGATTCATAATCAAGTGATTCCAAAAGTCCATCTGTTGGAGTTTCTTCATGTTTAACGATATGACCTAAGCGGTTCCACAAATAAGTTACTATCATTATCAACTCTGCATCTTTTGGTTTTATGAATATGTGTATCACTCTGTGAGATTCAACAAAATAGACCATTCTTCAAGGGCATGACCATAAAATATTACTCATATAAATAGAACAACCATTATTCTTGTTTAAATGAATAACCGTCGCATCAAACAAGATCCGATATAATGTTCATGCTCAGGCGGCACCAAATAACAATTATTTGGTCTAAAACTAATCCGAAGGTAGATGTAGAGGTAGCGTGCCGACCCGATCACATTGACTTTGGAACCATTTCCCAGCGCCGTCCCTCGTCCTTTGCGATTCTCGTCTATTCCGTAGTCCTTTTGAGTTGCAAATATTAGCGCGAACTATCAAATACCAGTGCTACCGAGCTCTAGTTACATCAATAACATGTATATCACATATACCTTTGTTCACCTTGCCATCCTTCTTATCCGCCAAATACTTGGGGGTTCCCTTCCATTCCATGCTTGCGGTAAAACACTCGTTTCGGTTTAGGTCCGACTTGGGTTTTTCTTGATACAACTTTCTTGCTGTTCTTTTTGAAGTTTCCCTTCTTCCCTTTCCCTTTTCTTGAAACTAGTGGTCTTGTTGACCATCAACACTTGATGCTCTTTCTTGATTTCTACCTCCCGGGCTTTTAGCATTGCGAAAGCTCGGAATTGTCTTAGTCATCCTTGCATATTATAGTTCATCCGTCTTGTAGCTTGGTGGCGATGATTGGAGCATCGCACTATCATCGGAAGATTAACTCCCCTGAATTAAGTGAATTATACGGACATTTTAGTATGTGCTCCGGGAACTATTCTCCTCCATCTTGGCTATAGAACTTTTGGAACTTCATATCTCTCAATCCATTTGCTTGAAATATTAACTTCAACTCTGGAACATCTCATATGCTCCAAGCGTTCAAAACGTCGTTGAAGACCGTTCTAAGCCGTAAAGCATGGCCCTTGAACTATAGAGTAGTCATCGCTTTGCTTTGGGGCGTTCACAACCAGGGTTGCTCCTCGGGCCAAAGGGTGCTTCGGGCGTAATTCTTCTTCGCAATGAGGATAATCCTCAATTCGGACCCTCCGTGTAATTCTACCATCATCTTTCAACTTTGCTTTCTCAAGGCATTAAAATTCAGCGGAACAACCGGGAGCCATCTATCTAAGTAAACTAGACAAGCAAAAACTATCGGTACTAAGTTCATGATAAATTTAAGTTCAATTAATCATATTAAAAAACCCCACTTAGGGGACATCTCTCTAGTCATCTAAGTGTTGTGATCAAATCAACTAAACCATGTCCGATCATCCGTGAGATGGAGTAGTTTCAATGGTGAACATCACTATTTGATCATATCTACTATATGATTCATTCGACCTTGGTCTCCGTGTTCGAGGCCATATCTGCATATGCTAGGCTCGTCAAGTTTAACGAGTATTCGCGTGTGCAAAACTGGCTTGCACCCGTTGTAGATGGACGTAGAACTTATCACCCGATCATCACGTGGTGTGGGTTCTGAACTTTTGCAGGGTGCATACTCGGAGAACACTTCTTGATAATTTTAGTGAGAGATCATCTTATAATGCTACCGTCAACAAAGCAAAAAGATGCATAAAGGATAAACATCACATGCAATCAATATAAGTGATATGATATGGTCATCATCATCTTGTGCTTGTGATCTCCATCTCCGAGCCCTTAATGATCACCACATCAATACGGGACACCTTGATCTCCATCGTAGCATCGTTGTCGTCTGCCAACTATTGCTTCTCGACTGCTCTTCCTTAGTGATAAAGTAAAGCAATTACGGCTTTCAATTTCATACAATAAGCGACAACCATTGGCTCCTGCCGTTGCGATAACTTTCGGTTTACAAAACATGATCATCTCATACAATAAAATAAGCATCACGTCTTGACCACATCACATCACAACATGCCTGCAAAAACAAGTTAGGCGTCCTCTACTTTGTTGTTGCAAGTTTCTCTTCTCTGGGCGAGCAAGAACCGTTCTTACCTCGCATCAAAACCACAGCGATAGTTTGTCAAGTTGGTGCTGTTTTAACCTTAAAGGACCGGGCGTAGCCACTTTTCAGTTCAACTAAAGTGAGAAGCAGACACCGCCGGTCACCTTTAAGCAACTAGTGCCCGGGCGGTGAAACCAGTCTCGCGTAAGCGTCTGGGTAATGTCGGTCCGGGCGCTTCATCTCACAATACCGCTGAACCAAAGTATGACATCTGGTAAGCAGTATGACTTATATGCCCCAACTCACTTGTGTTCTACTCGTGCATATGACATCGCGCATAAAACCAGGCTGGATGCCACTTTTGGGGCGTGGTAATTTCAAAAAATTCCCGATCACGCAAGACCATGGTGATGGCATAGCAGCGAGAGGAATGTCGTCCGTTGCCTCGTGAACCGAAAGCGGGCGTTATAACAACGCGGTTGATGTAGTCGTCGTCTTCCGATCCGACCGTCAAAGCCCGAGCGTCCGGCACCTCCGGTTGCCCGTTCAGCTCGATGGCGATCCCGGACTCCGATCCGGCAAAGTTGCCGGGGATGAGTTCCGTCCAAACGGAGGCGTGGTGAATGATGCTCCACCGGCGCGGGGCCGCCTAAGCTCATGACGATATGACTTCTCCGGGCGGGGCCGCCTAAGCTCCGACGATATGACCGAAGTGGAATATGGTGGAAGGGGCACCCGCGGCTAAAGGAATGATCCGTAGATCAACTTGTGTGTCATGGGGTGCCCCCCTTTCTATAAAAAAGGGGGGGCTGGCGGCCCAAGGGCGGGGTCCTCTCCTCGGGGTGAATTCCCCTCAATCCTAGTTGGAATAAGGTTCCCGGGAGAGAGAGAGGGGGCCCCACCTTTCCTGGTCCTAATGGGACTGGGGAAGGGGGCGTACCACCTAGGGCCGGCCCTTTCCCCTTTCCAAAGGCCCCTATGGCCCATTTGGTTCCCGGGGTGTTCCGGTAACCTCCTTACTCGGTAAATTCTTTTTCGGAACACCGATGTCAAATGTAGGCTTCAATATATCAATCTTTATGTCTCGACCATTTGAGACTCCTCGTCATTCTGATCACCAAGGGACTCGAACTACCGGTACATCAATACTTATAAACTCATAATGAAGCTTCGCCGAAGCGTTAAGCGTCCGGACCCTACGGGTTAAAGAACTATTAGACATGACCTAGAACCATTCTCGGTCAATAACCAATAGGGAACCTGGATGCCCATATTGGTTCCTACATATTCTCTGAAGATCTTTATCGGTCAAACCGCAAACAACATCGTTGTTCCTTTGTCATCGGTATTTACTTACCGAGATTGATCGTCGGTATCAATACCTAGTTCAATCTAGTTCGGTAAATCTCTTTTCGTTGTAATACATCATCTCACAACTAACTCATTAGTTGCAATGTTGCAAAGGCTTATGTGATTGTATTACCGAGAAGGCCAGAGATACCTCTCCGGCAATCGGATGACAAAACCTAATCTTGATTCATGCCAACTCAACATATACTTTTGGAACACCTGGTACCTTTATAATCACCCGATTCGTTGTGGCGTTTGGTAGCACACAAAGTGTTCCTCCGGGCAGGAGTTGCATAATTCATAGTTGGGGAACTTTGTATAAGTCATGAAGAAAGCATAAGCAACATACTAAGCGATCAAGTGCTAAGCTAACAAATGGGTCATTCAATCACATCATTCTCCTAATGATGTGATCCCATTAATCAAATGACAAACATGTCTATGGTTGGAAAACATAACCATCTTGATTAATAGCTAGTCGTAGAGGCATACTAGTGACTATCTGTTTGTCTATGTATTCACACATGTATTATGTTTCGGTTAATACAATTCTAGCATGAATAATAAACATTTATCATGATATAAAAATAAATAATAACTTTATAATTGCCTCTAGGGCATATTTCCTTCAAGATCTTGGTGAACGTAGGAAAATTTTAATTTTAAATTTGAACATTAACCTCTGATGAATCCAAGCCATTTGAAGTTTTTGATGCTTCTCTTCAAGGTCTGGGTCTTTGTGTTAATGAAGAGAAGAGTTTTGGCCTGTACCTCTTCTTTGAAGCCCAAGCGAAAAAGAACTACCCACTCCACGATCTTGAGTTGGCGGCGTTGTCCAGCATTGATAACATGGAACATCTCTTGTTAAGGAAGGAAAGTGGACATATTCACCGATCACAAGAGCCTCAAGTATATCTTCCTCAACCCAACCTCAACCTAACCAAAACCAATGGGTGAAAATGATTCAAGTACAATCCAAGTATTGAATATACTAGGCAAGGCCAATGTCATTCAGGATGCTTTGAAGGGAAAACTTCTTTCTGGATTTAATCCTAAGCCCTTTAAGGGATTCTGTGGCTTTCATAAGCTAAATCTTCAAGTTGTTCCTCAAGGCTTTCTTGCCAACCTCATAGTCTCTCCTACTTTGGAAGACCAAATTCGTGAGGCTCAACTCACGGATACCATGGTGAAAAAGGTGAAGCGTGGTATCGACAAGGGCATTTCAAGTACAAGTGCTTCCACATTGATGACAAAGATACTCTTTTCTTGAGGACGGATTGTGGTTCCTAAGGGTGATCTCGTAAAGTCATTATGAGCAGGCGCACAATTCTCTTCTATCCATTCATCACGGAAATGCGAAGATGTGCCATGACCTCAAGAAGTCATATTGGTGGACTCGAATGAGGCGAGAAATTGCTCAATTAGTGAGCGAGTGTGATGTCTGCGGAAGAGTGAAAGCGAGAACACCAATGACCAGCTGGTCTCCTCCAACCTCTTGCTATTCGAATGGAAGTTTGATCATATCGAGATGGATTTAGTGTGGATTTCCAAAGTCAAGCGTGGAAATGATGCTATCTTCGTTGTCATTGACAAGCTTACTAAAGTGGCTCATTTTCTTCCTATCAAAGAATCTATCACAACAGCTCAGTTGGAAGAGCTATACACATCGAGGATTGTCTCCTTGCGGCATTCCACAATTGATCTCTTAGGACCGTGGCAGCATCTTTACCTCCAAGTTTTGGGATTCTTTTGAAGGCCATGGGCACCAACATTTGTTTCAGCACAGCTTTCCATCCTCAAACAAGTGGCCAAGTTGAGAGAGTCAACCAATCTTGAAGATATGCTCGGGGCTTGTGTCATTTCCTTGGTATGAAGTGGGAAGATTGTCTTCCATATGCGAGTTCTCCTACAACAACAGCTTCAGCGAGTTCGGGCATGGCCCCATTCGAAATTCTCTATGGCGAGAAAGTGCGTACTCCTCTCAATTGGTCAGAGACAGGTGAGCGCCAACTTCTTGTAGCGACTTGATCCGAAGCCGAAGAAATGTGCAAAGTCATTCGTGAGAATCTCAAAACCGCATATCGCGCGGAAAACTATTATGATGACAAGCACCGTGATGTGGCTTTTGAAATCGGAGACCATGTCTACCTCGCGTCTCTCAATGAAAGGCACTCGTCAACCCGGTATCAAAGTGAAGCTTGCCCCTAGATCGTGGGTCCTTTCAAGATCATTGGCAAAGAGGCGATGTAAGCCTATCAACGAGCTTCTGTCCAACCAGCGAGCGTCGCGATGTGTTTCACGTGTCACAACCGCCAAGTGCTTCAAGACTCTGGCGCACCATCAACGAAGAATTGACCTCCAAGAAGATCTCTCTTATCATGAGCACCCGTTGCTATTCTTGAAGAAAGCGGCGCAAGACTGCAACAAGTCAATCAAATTCCTGAAAGTGAAGTGGTCACACCATTCCGACCGTGAAGCCACACAGGGGCGAGGATCACCTCCGTTCGAATATCCGGAGTTCTTTCAGTCCTAGATCTCGGGAGGAGATCCTCTTGTAGTGGTGGAGTGTTGTAACACCCGGATGTAACTTTCCATATTTGTAACTCCAACTCTTGCCATTTTCGGCATTGTGATGTGATATTCCCTCCGTGGTTGGGTTTTGTCTTTCGTTTTGCATTTTGTCCATGTCATGCATTTCATATCATGTCATCATGTGCATCGCATTTGCATCGTGTTAGTCTCATGATTCGAGCATTTTTCCCGTTGTCCGTTTTGCAATCCGGCACTCCTATGTTCCCGCGTCCCCTTTTACATTTTCCGTGGCGGGTACTAAACTTTCTCGGAATGGACGAGGTTTGTCAAGTGGCCTTGGTACACCACCGATAGAACACTGTCAAGTTTGGTCATTTGGAGCTCGTTTGGTACTCAACGGTTATCCGCATATCATGAAGGCCTCTTTTAAGTTGCAGCCCAACACCCCTTCAAAACAGCCCAATAACCCATCTAAGTCACTTCCATGTCCTTCGCCGTTCGATCACGATCGTGTGGTAAACCGCACCATTTGGACACTCCTAGCTCCCTCTACCTATATATATCCTCCCTACGAAATTCTCGGGCAAACCCTAGAAAAATCCTCTCCGCCGCGGGCGAAATCCGGAGACGGCGGGCGTGTCCGTCCGCCGCCGCCCGCAATCCAGAGCCACTCGTGGGCGCGCCCCTTCGCCGTGCCGCCGCCGCTCAGGAGCCCTCCGGCCAGCGAGCCGGCGCGCCCACGCCTCCGCCGCGAGCTCCGCCGCCTCGGCCGCCGCCGCGCCGCCCGGCCGCCAGCGCCCGCCCGCTGGCCGCCTCCGCCGCTCCGCCCGTGAGCCACCTCCCGCCTCGGTCTCCGTCCCGGCGCCGCCCGCCCTCGGCCTCCGCCCGGCCGCGCGCGCCGCGCCTCCTCCGGCGGTCCCTCCTCGGCGCCGTCCCGGCCGCGCTGCTCCGGCCGCCGCCTGCCTCGGTTCGCGTGCTCGGATCGAGATCCACGAGGCGGTTGACTTCCCCGAAATTGCCTAAGTCATTATCGTGATTATTTTGTTGCATTTTCATCATGCCATAACTTTCACTCGTGGCCGTGGAGTGTAGCATACGAAATGTTCGTCTCGATGAGTACATCATTTCATCTCATTGCATCATTTTCATTTGAGCTTATCTTGATGCGAAATGCTGTTGGAAGAGGGCTATGTGATGTTAGTTTAAGATTATTATCGAACATGCACTTTTGTCATTTTGACATGATTGATGTGTGCACCCTATGATTTTGAGTCCTACATGTGTTTTGTAATATGCCATGCCATCTTTACGAGGGTGTATGCCATGTATTTTGTGATCTCTGTGGTGACTAGCGAAGCATGCAAACTAGGCTTCATGATGTTCTTGATTTCAGCCCTGTTTTCTTGATATTTTTATGCCATGTTAACTTGATGCTCTAGAGAGTCCGTGCATATTTTGAGATACTTGGTAGGATGTTTGGAACATATGGTTATGCTCTATCCATCCATGCCCTTGTTTGCAATTATGGAGTGCCATAGCTTGAGTCAATCGAGCTCTACTTTTGCTATAAAATGTTTCTGGCAGATTGTTTACATGTTATTCAATTTTGCCAAGGTTGTTGTAGTTGATCCGTGTATGCTATGATGTTGTTCTTGCCATGTATAGCTTCTATGCCATGTCTTCTTGATGGATGTATGCTTAGTTTATCATGAGATGCTCTGTAGTGAGGGCATCGAGCTGCTGAAATGCCATCATAATTCTGTCAATGTCATTCCTGTTTCTTTGAATCATTATGAAACTTGCTATATTGACATGGTGCTATCGATCCTTTTGGCTCATGGTCAGTAAGGGACTTTTGTTCTATGCTTTTAGTAGATTCATGCCATGCCTTGTTTTGCTATTATAAGTTCCTGTAGCATGTCGTTTGCTTGCTCTGAATATTGCTTCGATGCTGATTACGCCATGTTGATATTTTCACTAAGTCTGTGAAGCTGATATGTTTTGCACTTTTGCCATGCTTGTTTGGACCTGTTATGTTGTGATTTAGCCGTAGCTCGTGTCCATCTTTTGTCAAGCATCTGGGTAGATCACTGCCATATGCTTTGCTGAGTGCGTATGGGTGCGATAGATTAATTTCTTGTTGCTTGCTATGTGGCATCATCTTTGTTAATGGCAGATTTGTGCCATTCTTGTTTTGCTTGTCATTTGCAAACCGTGCATCCGATTCGGTGATCTTTATATCGATTACAACGAAATCATCTCACCTTTCCAGCGGTATACTTGGTTTGACAAGTTGATGCCTGATTCATCATTTTCCTTCGAACCGCATCGCATTGTATATCACATCGCATATCATGCCATGTATTGCATCATGTTGCTTGTGCATTGCATCGTGATTTATTGTGGTTCCATTGTTTGTGTTCTTGCTTTGGGTAGGCAGGAGGCGATGCGTGAGCGAGGAACCTGTTGAGAAGCGCTTACGAGGATCAAGCTTTCGACAACTCGAGAACTTTGCGAGCAAGATGACCATACCCTCGAAATCACCTCTATCTTTGCTTGCTAGATGCTCGCTCTTTTGCTATGCCTATGCTACGATGCATATCACTTGCTATATCATGCCACCCATGTTGCCATGTCAAACCTCTAACCATCCTTTCCTAGCAAACCGTTGTTTGGCTATGTTACCGCTTTACTCGCCCTATTATAGCGTTGCTAGTTGCAGTGAAGATGAAGTTTGTTCCTTGTTGGAACATGGAGATGTTGTTCCTTGTATGAACATGTTTACTTGTTGGGGATATCACAATATATCTGCTATAATTAATGCATCTATATACTTGGTAAAGGGTGGAAGACTTCGGCCTTATGCAGGTGTTTTGTTCCACTCTTGTCGCCTAGTTTCATCATACGGTGTTATGTTCCTTGATTTGCGTTCCTTACAGTTGGGTGATTTATGGGACCCCCTTGACAGTTAAGCTTTGAATAGGACTCCTCGCAAGGCCCAACATTGGTTTTACCATTTGCCACCTAAGCCTTTTTCCCCGGGTTTCGCGAGCCGAGGTCATCTTTATTTAACCCCGGACGAGTGCTCCTTGAGTGCTGGCCCAAATGAGCTGCTGCGGAGGCCTGCAGGAAACTTCGAGGCTTGGTTTTACTCGTAGCTAGTCTCATCCGGATGTGCCACGAGCGAGATATGTGCAGCTCCTATCGGGTTGTTGGCTGTCAGGCGGCTTTGCTGGTCTTGTTTTATTCTTTGTCGAAATGTCTTGTAGTCCGGGATTCGAGACTGATCGGGTCTTCGGTAGAAGGAATATCCTTACGTTGACCGTGAGAGCTTATAATGGGCTAAGTTGGGACACCCTGCGGGTATTATCTTTGAAAGCCGTGCCCGGTTATGAGGCAGATGGGAATTTGTTAATGTCGGTTGTAGAAAACCGAAGTTGACCTTGATTAAAACACATCAACAGCGTGTGTAACGTGATGGTCTCTTCTCGGAGTCGGGAAGTGAACGAGTGTTGGAGTTATGTTTGGCGTAAGTAGTTTCAGGATCACTTCTTGATGCCACTAGCTTCCGACCGTGCCTTGCTTCTCTTCTCGCTCTCTTTTGCGAATGTAGCCACCATATATGCTAGTAAACTTGCTGCAGCTCCACCTCACAACTCTGTCCTTCCTATAAGCTTAAATAGTCTTGATCTACATGGGTGTGAGATTGCTGAGTCCCGTGTGGCGCCCCAAGACCGGACTTGATTGCCTTCGGGGTTTCGAGTTTTGTCGTGTGATTTGTTTTGTTTGTGCATTCATCATGTCATCTCTTGCATTGCATCATCTCATCATGCCATCATATCATTAATTTTTAAAACTCAACTAAATAAATCGTATGGATCTTGGTCCATTTAAATCGAGGATATTCACAATGGTGATTTCTCTTTATAACATATCCTCCCAATATTTAGGGAGCTATATTAAACCATTCCATAACACATTTCTGCGGTTCTTCAAATTTCCTTTTATCCAACTCAACTTCTTTTCTTCCTTTGGTGCCTTTTAAGTAAAATTGAGTTGCAATTTTACTTTATCCACAAATGTTCCAAATCAGCCCATAAATCACATCTCTTGTGTAGGGCCATCTCCTATAATTTCAACCCATTTGGAGTTCATTGAATGGGTTTGAAATTAAACATGTCGAGTTAAATTCAATATGTGTGGATTTTACATTCTCTAAAATCCTCGGGCCATTTTGTTAAATTCCTCATATTTTTGTGAGCCGGAAAATTATCCGTGTGTCCAAATTCTTTCCCTAACCCTCTCTTTCTTTTGTCTCTCTTTAATTGTTTTACGCTAAGAAAATATAAAAGATAGAGGAAAGAGCAGACCAGCCAGCCCAGCCGGCCTCTTGGGCACGACCAACAGACCGGCCCGTTCGACCATTGGCCTCCACCAGCCCACCTAACCCCTCGTGAACCATAGCCGATCGATCCCTCTCCCTGCTCGATCCCCATCTCCCTCCGCGCCGCCGCATCTCTCTCCCTCGTCTCCTCCCTCGCCGACCAGCGCCCGATCCCCATCTCCTCCTTGGCGCCGCCATCTCCCTCGCTCGACCCCTCGGCCTCCTCCACCCCGTCGCCGTTGAGCGCGCCCGTCCGCGTCTGCTGGCACCATGGACAACACCGTCGCCTCCGCACCTCGGCCGGACACGGAGCCGCTTCGTTGCCGCCGGCTTCGCCTCGCCCGCTGCCCAGGCGTCGCTCCCCTGCCGTCTCGGCGCCGCGCACGAGCTTCTCCTTCCCGGACCCGAGCCCCAAGCGCCGCCTCGTCTCCTCTGCTCGCCCGCACCTACTGCAACTTCTCGCGCGGCGACCTCCATCGCGCCTCCTGCTTAGTCCGTCCGCCGTGCCACCATGCTCCATTCGCCCTCGCGTCGTCGGTTTCTTCTCCGACCAGATCGCCGAGCTCCCGGCGGCAGCGAGCCCGTGCCCCTGCGTTCCTCGCTCGGCGCCTTCCATAGCCTCCGCTGTCCGCATCTGCTCGCGGGCGCCCTGCCAGCCGTTGGCGGTCACTAGCCCCTCAGCGCCTTTGCTCCCTGCCTCCACAACCACCGAACCAGGACGCCAAGGCCATCTTGAGATTTTCACCAAGTACCGGAGATCAATGAATGGTTCATCGTGCCTGTGTGACCATCTTGGCAGGACCCGTGTCGACTACAGCGAACCGTGAAGTTCCACAAGATTCGTGTACCACAACCGGCAAGTTTGGAGACCGCTAAGTACACCTTCGGTTCACCTAGTACCGCATCGGACGTCTGAACCGTGTACCTCGGCGACCGCCAAGTACCCCCGGATTGCGAGTACCTCTACCGGCGACCCGTGAGCGTGTACAACTTCAGTCGCAAAGCGTCTACTTCCCTCTCTGAGCTTCGACCGGCCGAGATGAAGGCCGCGCTTCAAAGGTATACCGCCGGAGCGACCGCCCGTGAACAAATGCTTGTATGTTGTATGAGATGCCCGTTTGCACCGTGTCCGAAATTTGTCGCTCGCTTGTTCCTCCTCGTTGCCATGCCATCGTCTCGTGGGAACCCGGTAACAGGAACACCCACCATCTTGCTCAACTCGCTTCCATCACACTTTCTTTTGCCGATATCTCCATGAGATACGGAACCGATATGTTGCCGTGGCATCATTTTCGGATTCGCCGCGTGGCACCCTTTTTCGTTTCCGCACGCGACAAATGCTTCATAACATGCTCATGTCAACATTTTCATAAAATTGCTTAAAGCGTGCACATGTCATCCGCATCATGATAACAACATTTAAATGTTTATAATTGTTGTTTGCATTAATTTGCCTAAATGCCATGTTAAAATGATTTATTTCATAACTAAATAACCGTAGCTCAGTTTAAATAAATTATATATGTAAATGGGGTAGAAAATGCCTAGTTTAACATGGTGTACTTGTTTGGCATGTTTAACAACATTAAAATTGTGTTTAGGGCAGAACAGTAGCAAATTCGAAATATGCATATGGGGTTTTACGGAATTGTTGTTTATTGCTTCGGCCTCATTTAAACTTGCCTAGATAGGTAGTTTCATCATGCTTCACCTTGCCATGATAATCAACATTTAATATTGTTGGGTACATAACGAGATCAAACTAAATTTTTGCATGTGGTGTTTTGTCAATATGCAACTCGTTGCATATTGAGCTCCATAATTAGTAGTTTTGTTTGTTGCACTTTGCCATGCCATGCCTCATTAAACGGACATGCATCATACTTGGTTGTGCATCATGCCTTGTTTGTGCTGTTGGTTTACCATGTTGTTGTTTGTTTCGGGTTGCTTCTCTTGTTAGCCGGTTTCGTTCGGAGTTGTGAGGATTCATTCGAGTTAGTCCGTTTGTCTTCTTCATGGACTCGTTCTTCTTCCTTGCGGGATTTCGAGGCAAGATGACCATACCCTCGAAATCACTTCTATCTTTGCTTGCTAGTTGCTCGCTCTTTTGCTATGCCTATGCTCGATGCCTACCACTTGCTATATCATGCCACCCACATTGCCATGTCAAACCTCTAACCATCCTTTCCTAGCAAACCGTTGATTGGCTATGTTACCGCTTTGCTCAGCCCTCTTATAGCGTTGTTAGTTGCGGTGAAGATGAAGTTTGTTCCTTGTTGGAACATGGAGATGTTGTTCCTTGTTGGAACATGCTTATTTGTTGGGATATCACAATATATCTTATTTAATTAATGCATCTATATACTTGGTAAAGGGTGGAAGGCTCGGCCTTATGCAGTGTTTTGTTCCTCTTGTCGCCCTAGTTTCCGTCATACGGTGTTATGTTCCCGGATTTTGTGTTCCTTACGTTTGGGTGATTTATGGGACCCCCTTGACAGTTCGCTTTGAATAAGACTCCTCCGGCAAGGCCCAACATTGGTTTTACCATTTGCCACCTAAGCCTTTTTCCCTTGGGTTCTGCAGACTCAAGGGTCATCTTTATTTTAAACCCCGGGCGGTGCTCCTCGAGTGTTGGTCCAAACTAAACACCGTCTTGGGACCATTCCTTGGCAACTTGGATTACTGCCGGTACACTTCGCCGCTTATCCGGTGTGCCACGAGCGAGATATGTGCAGCTCCTATCAGGATTTGTCGGCACATTGGGGCTTTGCTGGTCTTGTTTTATTCTGTCGAAATGTCTTGTAGTCCGGATTCGAGACTGATCGGGTCTTCGGTAGAAGGAATATCCTTCGTTGACCATGAGAGCTTATAATGGGCTAAGTTGGGACACCCTGCGGGTATTATCTTTCGAAAGCCGTGCCGCGGTTATGAGGCAGATGGGAATTTGTTAATCTCCGATTGTAGAAAACCGAAGTTGATCTTAATTAAAATACACCAACGCGTGTGTAACGTGATGGTCTCTTCTCGTGAGTCAGGAAGTGAACTGATGTTGGAGTTATGTTTGGCGTAAGTAGTTTCAGGATCACTTCTTGATCATAGTTGTTCGTTGTGCCTTGCTTTCTCTTCTCGCTCTCTTTTGCGATTGTAGCCACCGGATATGCTGAGTAAACTTGCTGAGCTCCACCTCACTACCTGTCCTACCTTTAAGCTTAAATAGTCTTGATCTCGGGTGTGAGATTGCTGAGTCCCGTGACTCACGAGATACTTCAAAACCAGTTTGCGGTGGCGATGAAACCGTGCGGTGGCGCATCCGAGCTCAAGGAGGAGCTCGATGAAGATCTTGTTCATTGTGTTGTTTCGTTTGAGTTGATCGATGGTGGAGCCAGTTGGGACGATCGGGGATCGTGTAGCATTTGGGGTAGTCTTCTTTTATTTTGGTTCCGTGAGTCGGACCTTGATTGTATCTGTATGATGTAATGCTTTACTCATGTATTGTGTGAAGTGGCGATTGTAAGCCAACTATGTATCTCTTTCCCTTATGTATTACATGGGTTGTGTGAAGATTACCTCACTTACGACATTGCTTTCAATGCGGTTATGGCTCTAAGTCGTGCTTGACCGTGGGAGATATAGCGCATCGAGGCGTTACAAGTTGTGTCGAGCCATCCCGACTTAAGAGCCCCTGCTGATTGAATCGCTGACTTTGTTGAGTCTAGAAAAAATGTTTTGAGTCTTAGGATTATATATATCGGAGTAGGATTCTTTTACTCCTCGGTCCTTAAATCGCTCTGGTGAGGCATCTGGCGTAGAAGTTTTGACTCTTTCTCTTCTCAAATTTCACTAAATTTTTTTAGGATCACGGGTATCTTGGAATCGTTCGATGGTTTTGTGGCGAGAACATTGTTCTTGGTGCCTCGACATTTAGGGGTTGTGGCGGTGTCCGG